>JAPYZE010002532.1:0-15855 GCA_030522805.1 Leptomastidea abnormis
TTGAGTAAGTAAAATTTACATAAGATGCTTTACTTGCCAGAGAAAGTAAATTTTACTTGAGTTTTCTGTATAACATACAAAAATTTTCTCTCAGTGTAGGCATTAAAGTGTGAGAATTATTTATTTAACTTCAATGCATAATTTTTTTTTTACAAGTTTTTATATACACATTTTTTTTACAAAGCTAAAAAAATTGTAAAACAGACTTTTTAATAAAAGTATTTTAGCTTATTACGCTCTTTTACTCTCTGCTATCCGGCAGAACTTTTCTTTTTCTTTCACACGTCTCATCTTACCAATTCTTATTTCTTTACACAATAAACGCACGATTTTGTATAAAAAATTTTTCGTTATTTATCCAACGGCGCCACTATTCTCTTTTCCCTTTTCTTTTTCCACCCTCCTTTCTTTTCTCAATACACGTGTGTTAACTTTTTTCCGTACACACACATACATATACACCCGCTCTTCTTTCCCCTGGCAACATCCGGTCAACTCGGACCAAATGTCTATATGCTCATATATACATACAGCCGGTCCAATCTATCTATCAAGCTTCAGCGAGCATATATACACACAGTAACCACTCGACCAATAGCTTGTATATATATTTGGGCGCGGTTTTTCTCATATGATGCTTCTCTTTTTTTTGTATATAACTGCTTTTCTCTTCTCTTTTTCTCGTTTGGTTCAGACCAAAAAATATGGAGCTTGAGATTCACGAGTCGTTGATTGTTGGGAGGCAACGATGTCAAGAACTTTTTTTTTGTGAGTGCACGGCTGCTGCTGCTGTTACGTGAGATTTTCTTGTGAGATAAAGAACTGCTGTAATTTTAGATGCTTTTGTTCCTTTTTCTTTTTTTTTTCTTTTTCTTTTTCATTTTGTAGCAGCTGACATTTTATGACTTTTTTTTTTGAGGAATTTTGTGGACAATTTTTTGCATTATTTGTGGATTTAGGGTATCGTTGAATACGATTAAAATATTTTTAGCAGGTGTTTATTGATTTTACAACAGTTGTTAATTTTCTTTTTTTTAATTCTTTTTAAAAATTGGTGGTTTATATAGTTTGGTATATTTTTAAGAATTTGATAAAAGATTTGTTTATTGAATAAAATGTAAAGAATTGTTGATTATATAATAAAATAAAACTTAACGATTTGACAACCAAAATGTTTTGAATATATTTATAAAATTAAATTTGCATAGATGGATATTAAAGTAAAAAAAAAAATTGCGACAGCCTTAGTGAAAACTTTCCTCATAGTATAAGTTTATTTTTAAAAACGTATTATATACGTTCAATGCACTTGGATGTAACTCTGTCTGTTTAAAATAAATTAGAAATTCAAACTTGATGCACCGATAAATATATTTTAGTATATAGCAGTTTACCATAAAATTCTTGTATCTTGAAAGTTTGTGCTAGAGCAAAAAAAAAAATCTTGAAGAATTCAAAACACTTCGAGCTATAATAAATATCGTACAAATTTTAAATAATTTAGTAATTAATACATTGTTTAGGGAAATAACTTATTTTTTGTATGGAATTTCCTACTATTTATTTTAAAATATTTTTAAATACAAGCATAAAATGCATATTTGCAAATAATTAAAATAAATAAATTAATAATTCATATAATATAAAATTACTTTATTATAAAACTTTTTATAACATTCTAAGAATAATAATCGAAGCAATAATATTGCCTTACACTATTAAAATTGATCTTTACTCATTTAATTTACAATTTCATTGAAAATTAGATGGTAATGAATAAAGGAAAAAAAAAGAAATTACAAAATAATAATAGCTCTATCAGGAAAAACTCAACGTCAGCTATCAAATAACTTGAAAAAAAAATACTGGAGCTTAACGCTAAATACGCTTCTCAAGAGCAAACTCTTTTCTCGAAAAAGGTGAAACGAGTAAAGCAAATGAAAGGAAAGGCAAGACCTCGTTGATCGTAAAAAAAAAGGTCAACGCAGTGAGAAAGGCCAAACGTTAGTCTGTGCAATTTTTTACGCCTTTTTGACGATATACAGATTCTGCGTAAATGCTAACCAGTCTTTTTTTTTGTGTCTACTGTATACTTAGTTTTTTATATACATCAATCTTTTAGGAAAATATAAGGTAATCTTTTTAGAAAATTTATGGAAGCTGAAAAAAAATGAAATAATTTGTTGTTATAGTGTTTGTTGGTGAAGAAACTAAATTTATTTGTTATGAATTAAATTTAAAAAAAAATATTTTCTCATGAAAAACAGATGTTTGTGGTTGACATGACATTAAAAAATGTAAGTAAAAAAGTTTTAAATGTTTGGACAAAAATTTTACAAATTAATTTAAAAAGTTGAACTGTTAGCATAATACTTCTCCAACAAAATACAAAAAAATTTTCAGCCACAGAGTTAATTAAACATAAAACAAGTATAAAAAAAAAAAAAAAAAAAATTTAAAAACAACTCTCAAAAAACATCCAAAATTACAACTTTTAATTTTCTAAATTGCTTCACAGCACGGTCAGTAATTTTTGGTAAAATTTTAATTAAAAAAAAAAAATCATCCATCAAATCCATCGATCCTCTAGCTTCGTATATCTTTTCAAAACCTAACCCACGCCGCATCTCTTGTTTACTACATCGGTGTAATTTTCAAGCGTGAAAGTTTCAGCTCACCACATTAATCACCTACTCTACTCCCCCACTCTTCAACTAAACATACGTACCCACGCAACTAACGTTCTCTCTCTCTCTCTCTCTCTCTCTCTCTCTCTCTCTTTCTCAGCAAGATAAATAAAGAGTGGACGGAAAAGAGGGTGGTATAGATGCATTATTTTGGAAAGCTTGATGACGCTGAAGCTCGAAAGTCTTCTAGTCGATTTTTCGGTAAATGCGGAGAGAGGGAGCTTTCGTCTAAGCTACGATGAGCTTTTCCGCATTTCTTCTCACTCTTGACGCTTCGTAATGCTGTTATTTGCAGATGATAGAGGAATTTTATGATTTTACTCGTGGGCATTAATTTTGAAGATGAAATAAATGGGATTCTTTTTGCTGTATTTTTAGATGCGATTTATGGGTGAATTGTTTAAAATAGTAAGACTAAATGAAAGTAATAATTAATATTTTTTACCGGTAAAATTGAGAATAAAGATTTTTTTTTCACTGCCTCATTAAAAAGCTTTCAAGAAAAAGTTCTTTGCAAAGTTACAATTCAGTCTACTTGAAAGAAATATAGAATGAATTTAGGAACAAAAGAATAATTTTGACTTTTTTGTACGTCTTAAGAATTTAATATTATAATTAACTACTTTATAATAATTTTAATTTATTTTACATTTTTAAAGAATTAAAAATATATTTTTTATACTATTAATTTAATTTAATAATAATAAATATAAATCTGTAAAAAAAATTTTTTTGCAGTTTTAATTTTAAATTCTTAGTTCACTCAAAATTAAGCAAACTTCATAATTGAATGTTTCTCCTTCAAATAAAAAAAAAATGCCCTTTCAAGATTTAATAAAAGTATTCTTCTGCTAAAGATTTTTTCTTACATTTGGAGTGAAATTGAAAGTACTACTTCAAAGTTGTAATAGTATTGACTTTAGTGGGAAAAAAGAAATTCGTGGTTCATTCGATTTATTGAGTTTGTTCTTTATTTTCTTTAACAGTAAAAAAAAGTAAAGTGAGTAAAAAAGTAACCTTTTTAAAAGACGTAAAAGCATATTCACTAAGCTGCAAAATATTTTCCTTAAAAAAAAATTTGAATAAATTATACATTTAAAAATAAAATAACAAAAAATTATTTATACTAAAACCTAAAAAAAATATATATAAAAATATTAATATTGATAAATACAAATTTAGACCATATTTTATAATAAATTATACAAGTGGCAAAAAAGAAATGTCGACTGATGACACATAGCAGAAAAAAAACATCACTAATGAAGCTTGAATAAAAAAAAAATATACGAAAAAAACTGGAATGTAAACAGGCAAAACGTAACGAAAAGAATAAGGAAAGACGGGTCTGGAGCCAGAAACAAAATAAACGTACAGGCAAGGGACGAAAGCCATCATTACGTAAAGGCAAAAAAGAAAAAAAAAAGAAACGAGCGAAGAAAAACGTAGACCACAAGTTGTATTATACGCTAAACCAAGTCCAGACACATTGAGTATAGTTGGAGAGAAAGAAAAAAAAGAGAGACCATTAAAAGCTCGATGCTAAAGCTCGCGTGCAGGAACAATGAAAAGATATCGTTTTGACGCGTAGCGTTAATTTATAACGGATATATACCCATCTGTCAGTAAGAAAAATAAAATATACTTGTAAGGGTAAAATACATCAATTCTATTATTTTCTCTTAATCGTATACATGAATTTCATTCAAATATTTATTATTTGGATGACTGTACAAAATTAAAACTCCCAAATTAGAATAAACAAATAATTTATCGTGTTGATGTTAGAATAGTGATAACTATTTATAAAAAAATATCCTATTTTATAAAATTTAAAATCTGTATTTTTCATTTTGAGTAAAATTATATTCATGTCTTGCGATAATTTTTCTGAAAAGCAATTTTCTGCTCTCTACCATTTGTTGACTTATTTGCAGGTGAAAATTAGAGTTAAGAAGATATAATTTCAGCTTATGCAAAAATAGAAAGATTAATATGTTAAAATTATGAAGTTTTGAAGGTTGTATGTACGAAGTCTTGTGATTAATTAGTAACTTGAAACATCAAATACATTAATTTTGTTATTGTTGAATATTTATCTATATAGTATTTTGTTTCTTAAATATAAATTGAAAAAATTAATACATTTCTTGATAAATTTTTTTAAATATTTTATAAAAAAAAAAAAAAATCAATTCTAAAATATTAATTAAATTTCTTAAAATATTTTACAAAACAAAACAAAAATTATTGTTAATTTTAATTCATTAATTTTTTTAAAAACATTTTTTGCTTATCCAGTATATTTTTATTACCCACAAAAAACATCAAAAAATTATGAGTAAATACAGCACCATACAAAAAAAAATTGAGACATTCAACAAACATCAATTACATTAAAAGCTCTCGTAATGTTTTATAAACTTAAAAACATATTTTTACTTTCATTCAAAACATTTAATACATTAACACAATTAACAACTTTTTCTTCTCTATACCAATTAAATCATAAGATCTTCCATCATAACAATAATCATCACAAACCTTCAGCAAAAGCTACCAATCCACACAAACTAGTACCTCAAATATATATATTCCAAGCTGGTACACATAATTATAACCACCTGATTATTTTTTTTTTCTGGGCGTTACTCGTCTTTTTCTTTTTTTTTTTTATTCACATACCTATATTCAAGCGCGTGGAAAGTATATATAGTATACTTTGTGTGAGAAGTAAACGCGACAGCGCACGCGATTCACAACTGACACGTGTATGTCAGAGTGAGAGAGAGGGAGCGATTCTCTCTCTTTATCTCTCTCTCTCTATTTCTCTCTCTAGAGCTTTTTAGTACCGTGCAAATTGGCCTGGAGTTAACTCGATTGACTTTGCTAGAAAACGAGGTTATTCAGAAAATTTCAATGTGTGTGAGAGTTAGTATATATATAGATACACCAATGTGATGGCTAAATTATTCCCAATTTTATTATATTTCAAATTGCTCTTCTTGGAAATCATCTAATTTATATCAATTTACAATTCTGAACTTTTCACATACGTAAATCATTATTTCTTTAAATATTGAATGAAGTTTAGCTTTACCTTATGAAAAAAAAATTTATATTTACATTTATTTGATAATTGAGTTTTGACTAAGTTCTTCAATTTTCCAAGAAATAAAAAGTAAGAGGAATGAGAAATTGAAATTGAATGGATGGTATATAATGAGTCTGTGCATATATAACGAGTTAAGTAAGGTAAAAAGAAAGAAAAAAAAGTATCTGAATGAAATTCCAGCTTGGCACGTGGTCTTTGTTGATTTGGCTACTTGTGTTTGCAAATTCAATGTATGTGTGTATGTGTACACTTGTTGCGATAAACTACTTTGAACGAAATGTGCTTACGTGAAATGTGAGTTATATGTGTAGATATGTGTGTTGTATCGTTTGATTTTTAAAGTCAGAACACGATATGTCACGTTACTCAATATGAATAATAGGTAACACATTTACGAAATACGTGACTAGGCTTAAGGAATTTTTTAATAAAGAATCTTCACAAATTAGGTCATTTGTATGATATTTATGTTTTATTGTCTGTTTACATTTTCGACTGGTTATTTTTATTTATTCGAGTATTTTTAATGAATTTTTTTTTTAAACGTCACGTGAAAATAATTTTTATTATAAATTAATAAATATCTCAAATTTGGTATAGAAAATAAGAAATCTGAAATGACTTAATTGATAGAATTTAGTTTCGGAATCTACAGATCGTGGGTTCGGTTCTCAGCGTCTGCCGAATAAGTCATTACGCGAACAATCATATGTCAAAATATTCTCAATAGAGTGTCAACAAGGCTTTAATAAACAAAACGCTATATAATTGATGCAGAAAATGGATAAATTTTTTTTAACTTTGAAAAACGTATTACCTCGTGCACATGAATATATCGCAATCAATCAAAATATTATGAAGAAAAAAAATGGTGCAGAGTAATTATGCACACGTTTCCTTAACAAGAATTTAGTCATACGTACATGAATTTTAAATTAGTACATCTAAAAATACAAGTTGCATCATGCATAATATAAAAGAAGAAAAAAAGAAGAAATACATTATTCTTCGTCCGGAAGAAAGAAATTTTTACAAAGTTCGTTGTTCACTTTTTCGTTTCATCTAATAATTCAAAAATTTTTTTTTTCTAACACCTAGTAACTTTTTTACTATTTACACTTCACCAAAACTCAAACATTCATTCACAAATAAATCAAATCACGTAAAATCAACACAATGTCAATTCATCAAAAAAACACAGAAAAAGACAAATGAATTTATCATCGATTCCCACACTATATTTACTTTAAAGCGAAATTTTCTCAAAAGGAAGTGCAAATAATCATTCCACGTAAACGAGCATCTACATACAGATAATACAGTAAATTCACTCGGACACGTGCTATTGAGGAAATTACGTATTCAAGCATGTATATATAACCAGACAATCAAACGGCACACGTTAAAGCAAACAAAAAATAAACGCGTTTGTACTACCAAACTGACAGGCACACAAGCAAAAACTTCACTAGAGAGACCTTGACTCCTGGTACACATTGCAAAAAAGCTCGTGTTAAAGCTCTATTGTAAGACTAAGGCACGAGTTTTCCAAGAAGAAGAAAAAGAATAAGAAAGCTTCTTATTTCTTTTAGGACACCTCGTTGTTTTTCATTTTAAATAACACAAGAGAGTAAAAGAGAAGAAGAAGAAAAAAATGCTTTTACGGTTGATGAAAATTTTAAACTTGGTCCGTTTCTGTTTTGTGGAAAGGGAGAAGAAGGGATGATGTTGGATGTTCTCGAGGCTTGTGCAGAATTAAAAAGGCACGGGTCGCGTTTAAAAATGCACGCGCTTGGCACGTGGATATGTATATATACGCGTGTATGTATGTGTGTATGTATATGTATGAAACAAACTTGCAATGGGTTTTGTGTGTTAGTGATACTGAACTTTACTTTTTTTTTTTAAGTCTTATCTTTATTTATTTTTTTTTTCCTTTCATTCAAGGCAAGTACGTCTATGGATAATTATTCAACGATGCGCATGTACACGTCTGTCCGTTTTATTATGAAATATGTATTCGAGAGCTAAATTAACTTGAAAGTGAGTTTTAAAATTGCATTGGATTATGAACGTCAAGTACCTCTTTTTTTTTTTGATGATGATTACGACAGTGTTAAATTTAGAGTTGAAATTAGAAAAGTGATATACAGAATACATGTGAGGATGAATAATTAACGTAATAATTGTAACATTTATATTTTGGTGAACAATAAATTATTTGTTTTTATTTTAAATTTATTGATAGAAATGAAAATAAAATATTAATGTTTTATTTGTGAATTTACTTTTTCGCTAAAATTTTAAAAATATTTCATGATATTGTACTAATTATACGTCATAATTTTTACAGTAAGTGTCAACTGTTACGACGAAAAACGTCATGAACAATAGCTTCGTCCTTGATCTCTAATTCATAAAAAAAGTTTCGCAGGAATTCATAAAAGAACGAAGACTATTTAAAAGACTTTGAAAGCCTGCGTAGTTATACTTTTTTTTTCTTTTTTCTCAAAAAAGAATACTAATTTTTTTCTTGACGTACTTTAGGAAGATCATTCGCTATTCTTCGACACATTACGTCATTTTGCATAACCTGCATATGTTTTTTTTTTCATTTTACACTTGTCCTCTATAATCATTGAAATGAACTATTGTTTAATGAAAACTTTTGTTTCGATCCTTCTCATTAAAAAAAAAAAATTTAAAACTGACAGCTTATTTGAACTACTTTTGGATATTATGAATCGCATGATATGAAAAAAAAGTCTTAGGAATGAATCTTTGCAAACGTTCTAAAAGTGAAGATATATTTGGATAGCTTTTCTATCTGTAATGATATCGTTGAAGTAAAAAAGTCCGAATTGAAATTTGAAGAATTGTGGAGTTACAAGAATTTGTATGCTGTAGCTTATGTCACTTAGCAGTAATTAAAAAAAATCTATTCGAAATGGTGTCATTTGAATTTTAAAAATAAACCTGCAAAAATAAAATTCGTACCTGCTAAAGTACAAAAAAATTATTTATTTACAGATAAAAATAAATTACGTAAGAAAAATTTTATCGAAATTAAAATGTATGAAATATAAGATACAAAAAATCATATTGATTTTCAGATGATAATGAATTTTTTTCTTAAAAAGTAAAAATGGAAACTTTTTTAAAATATTCAATTTAATAAATCTTTTAAAAGAAGAAAAAAAAAGTTATAAATTGATGTTGAAATAAATGGAAAAAGAAACATGACACATATTTTAAATATGCGTAAGCTATGGCTTCACCTTTAATCCTCACTAATTCATCGTCTACTTTGTTTTGTGACCCATGAAAAAAAAAGAAGAAAAAAAAAGAATCTGTGCAACTGTGCTTTTTTTTCTTCGTCAAGTTAATTAAGACTTTAAAATCTTTTGTAATTTTTTTTTTTAAGTTTGAATAATTTTCGAAAAAATTTTCTTATCATACTTAAATAACCACAATAATTAAACCAAAAAATGAGAAAAAAAAATATTTTTCAAGGTCTACTTTTATTATCATCGTTTTTACTTGTAAATTAAATTATCATTTATTAAAATACTAGTTATTAATTTTAATCGCTTATTTAAATGCACATTATTTACTCATATCAAATAAAAAATTGATAATATAAATGTTTCAAGATAGCAATTAAAATATTATTTTCAATAAATATTAATGATAAGACTACATTCAAAGTATAACATTAAAATACAATAGATATCTAACATATAATTATTATTTATTTTAACGCTATTATTTAAAAAAAAAAATTTTAATTGTTATACTGGCACCATTATAACGATAAATTCTTCAAGAAAAAAAAAATTCACAGTAATAATAACAGTTTAGCTTAATAATAAACGATAAATAGAAAAAAAAATACTCCAAAGCATTTTCACATTATCAAAACGCTTCAGTTAATAGCTTTTATCTATCATTTGTTACAGATAAAAACCACACAACAGTATTATATTCCCTGCCATTATACCTCACAAAATATCTCTTGTCACACTACATTAGCCGTTAAAAACAGTCAAACATCATTTTTAATCTTTCTTCTCATAAAAAAAAGAAACATAAAAAAACCACAAAACTTCCATATTTTCCTTACACACATCCATACAATTCCGTATATCAATCGATTCTCAACCCCTAGGCTCATTTCAATTTTAGCTATTACCCTTCATCTCTCTTTCACTTCTATTCCGAGTCATCTCTATTGGTATTTTCCCGTTTCATCCATAATACGTCTTCCGTGTTATTTTACACTAAGCTTTGACATTACCTGTAGCCTAGGGGTTGTCTCGAGCTTTATATATAAACTCATAGACATACACACACACATACACGCATACACTACATATATGACACAACGACGTCGTACTATGTATAACGAGCTTGAGGGGGTTAATGGCCGATTAGCTTTCCAGACGTTAGCGCATGACTTGTAAGCCTGTTAAGGAATATATGTATATACCAAGTATACATGCATCTATATTGAGAAAAAAAGAGAGAAAGAGAGAGAGAGAGAAAAGAAGCCTCGGGAGCTTTTTTTTCTTTACTATCCTATATAAGCTGTGCATCATATCGCGTGGGTGCTTGCGCCAATTTAGTACTCTACCAACTACGAGGCGTCTTTTTCTTCTTTTTTTTTTCTTTTTTCATTTTCACCGATGCTCGTTTTAGCCTATTTAGCTTTTGTAGGTCAGCAGCAGTAGCAGTTGAGAGAGAAAGTAGGGGGTGAAAGAGAGACAGAGTGAGTCTCTGAGCTTATAGCTCGATGGAAGAACGAGGGCAGTATAGAGATAGCAAAGAGTAGAGACTTGTAGAAAGAGAGAGGGGAAGAAATTGTTTTACTACGATAGATTTCGGAGATGATGTGATGTATATCTTTTTTTTTCTTTTTTTTTCGAGAAAAGGGGAGGGAAAACTTTAAGATAAGAAGAGCTTTTTTTATAACTTTTTTTTGCGATGTTTTATTGGTTGTATTTTAGATGGATGAGTGAGCTTAAGGTTGTTCAATAGCTTAGCGAGAATATTTATTATGATGAGTGGTTGGATTCTTGAAATATTCAAATATTTACGTTCTTTTGAATATTTATGCTGGTATGTGTGTTATGTATGTACATTGATGTATTCGTGGGTTTTTTTTTTCTTTCGATGACTTTTTTTCTTTCTTTTTCTTTTTAATGATGCAATTTTTACGAGGTAGAAGAAGAAGAAGAAAAAACGATGTTGGTGCTATTCATTCATCTGAAGAGATATATATGTGGTGAGCGCATGTATATAGCTTTTATCGATAACCGTTATAACACTGTTTATTTTATAGACGTTTTATACGAGCTTAGTTATAACGATTTTTATAACATTTTTTTCTCCTTTTTTTCGTTGTTATTTACGCGATTTATTTGTAGACTAATTAGGAGCAGATGTTGATAAAAAAAAATTGATAAAATAAATTGTCTAGTTTCAACTGTAAAAATTCAAAGCTTTTTATTTTATATAAGATAATTTAAAAAAAAAAAACCTGTTCTTTATAATAATCATAAAGTAGATATCTAAAAATATAAAAGAATAAATTTTCAACTTTAATTTGAATACTTCTTGATAAAAACATTATTTCATAAAAGCTTTTTTTTCATATCTATTAATGCATTATCACTTAAAAAAAATTATATAGTAGAATAAATCACAGAAGTATCATTTTAAAATTCCTGTAAAAAAAGTTTATAAATTGGTTTTAAAACAAAATAATACAATCAAACTCACTTATTATAAAAAATAAATTTTGATGAGAAATGATATTAAATTAAAGAGATAAAAATTTTTAAAAAAATCTTGTCATTATACCTTTATGAAACATTTAAGCGCAAACACGAAAAAATAAATTAAATCTTTAAGCTATTATCTAAAGATAATATTAAATTAATTTTGAAAATACTCTAATCTGATTAGTTAAAACGAGAAAGTATCCGTAAATAGACCGAGTCATAATTTTTATGGGTTTACTTAATTTGATTTACGACCTTACTCACACACACACATTCACGTACACACTTCGATTAAGCTTATTTGCAAATCCTTTTAAAATTACTTTCACTGTCTTGATTCTTCAAGCTTACAATAGTAACAAAAAAAAAATCTATTCTCATAATCTACTCTTAAGCTCAATAGTCACAAATTCAATAGCCTCATTCAAATCCTACTTTATAGTCAACGTATTACGACATATTATCATTTCCGTATTAAATCAAATCAACACTTTCACAATTCGTTTTTATTTTATAAAACAATATCATCCAACTATACAATCGCTTATTCTACAAATCCTTCAATAACATTATTTCAAAACAAAACTTTAAAATCAAATTAAATCAACAATAGCAATCAATCAATAAACACCAATTCACCTTGCAATTATTATCAGACTCCTAAAGCTCAAGGTCAGCCATTCAATTCCACAAATCTCAAACATAATACAATATCCTATCCAACCTTGATTCCAGAAAAGAAACTGCATTTAATAAAAAAAAATCATTTGATTTCGTACCAATAAATCAAATCCAACTGCAACCAACCACTAATCAAGCGTATATATATCCACGATTTGCTGATTCCAAACAACCTTTCTTTACACCTACATGTATTAACTAAACCTAGTGTTGTGAAGTGATAATCCGATTTTCATTTTGCGGCCCATACAATCCGATTGTTTTTGATGTTTCTCTTCATTTCCTTTTATACTACTGTCGATCGATTGATTCGCGTAAAAGCGGATTATTCTATGTGGCTGGAAAAGGCGCCTTTTCAATAAAAAAAAATTGGGGTTAATCGAGTTTTTTTACCCCCCGAGTGTCGAACCAACTATATCAAAAGCTTGACTTTATATGTGCCTAGTTGAGAGAAAAAAAAATCTAATTTTGGATGTAAAGTAATAGCTCTGTTATAGAGTAACTGTTCTATCAGTTAGTCAATTTATACTATATATTTTTAGGTCTTTCGTTTTAAATTGAATATAAAATATTTATTTTACATAAGCTTTTTCTTTTTGTTTGTTTGTTTAATATTTAAGTTAATTTGAAGAATTTTCCATCTTTTTTCTGCTAAATCATTGACTTTTACTTACTTTGCATTCTTTAGTACAAAAAAAGCTTACTGTTTCAGAGATAAATGAGATTCTTGACCCTTTTTTTTTTCAATTTTCATTGTTGAAAAATTTCAGTAATTCAAGCTTGCAAGCTCACGCAAGTTACTCTAAAGTAAGATAAGAAAAAGCTCTCGTAAATCAACTCTCACTGTAAAGCGGCATACAAAAAGAGAACTGTTTTTATTCTAGAGAAAGATAGGTTTATAAAAATGTTTGCATATTTATTACGATGTATATTCAAAGAAACAAAATATGTCAAAGTACATACTCTTTAAACATCTAACAAAAAAAATCAACCATACCTTTTTTTCATTACGTCATTTTGATCTTTATTTTTCTCGTTAGAAAATCCACATGCAGTCCTAACAATCTCACCTTCTAAACAAAAAAAAAAAAAACAATTTAATAAAACAAACTTATTTAACGAGCCAATTACGTTTCTGTTCACAGTAGGTGCCATCGTACGAGCATCTACGTCAGAGCAAAAAGAAAAAAAATTACAAAAATTACGTTGGGTGTCAAGTCGAAGCCTTGTTCAAGTGTGAAAGAAGAGAAAGAAAAAAAAAACTAAGACAAAATGACGAAGCGCTTCGAGTTCAATTGGCAGATTGAAGTCCCAGCAGCCCTTGGTAGCGGTTGTATATTCGATAGATGGACTGAAGAAAAGGATAATACTGAGATCGAAATGAATTGTGTATTTAAAGTTGACGAGTATGGATTTTTCATTTATTGGCAGAGCGAAGGAAAGGTAATCTTCAATTTTTTAATATCTACTTGGTTCATTTATTTTTTTTCATTACGTTTGCTTACATTTAATATGAATTTTATGTTTATGAGTTAAGTCTAAAATAGTACTCAAACAATACTGCGCAGCAGTTATTCAAAATTGAATAACCGAGTTATAAAAAAAAAAAAGAAAAATAAAATTGCGTATGACATAAGAATTTCTCTTATCGAAAGCTTCGAAAGCAATACATGAATATATATCAAACTTACCAATCGATATTTATATGCTGCGTCCTTGTTAAATTCAATACACACATCTATATTAATGACCATCCCCCCCTTACCCTCAAATACAAAACAACGTAATAAATCATCATTTATACTTACAGGATAATATAATACCAAGCCCAAAATTATCCCTAATATCATCCGGAATTAAAGCTTCTTGCCAAGAGAGCTTTACTATTTTCTCCATTTCCTCTTACTATAACACAGGAAGTTCTCTATCTCAATTTCATCTTAAATTCCAACTTTCTTTTTTCTTCTCAAGATCCACTTATCAACTATATATATTTCTTTCTCTTCTTCGAAAATATACGTGCTGCATTTTTTCCACATCGCTGCATATCGTCTCTTCCCTTCTGTTTTCATCCCAAAGATGATAACATACTTGAAATGCCAGAGAGTGAGTGAGTAAAAGAGACAGAGTAAGGGAAAAGAGAGAGAGAGAGCTTGCAAGCTCTGATCAGAAAGGGAGAGAAGGGAATATATATTCTGTCGCGTGGATGTGGGTTCGATCGATCGCTGTTCTCCTCCCCTTTAGGATGAGGGAAAGTCTATAGCTAAAGAGAGACGAAGCTTTTGCTGTGTATTTCAGCCATTGTTTTGTTGAATAATTGAGACGCGAAAAAGGGAGAGGCATACAACTATGTATATACGTATATATCTGTATATATATACATCTCGGGATACCATGAGTCCAACTATTGACTGGCGCACCCATGTGTATTCCGCTTTAGTTATTCTTTTTATTTAGCTTTTTTCCTCTTCTTTTATTAATTCTTTTTTTTTTATTTTCATGGAAAGTTATGAGTCACTGTAAAAAAAAAGAAGATTCGTTTGAATGATTGATCTTGATTGTATATAAAGCATAACGTTTGGTTATCGTTTTGAGGTTTGAGATTGGATTTATATGATTGATTATTTAATCGCTTATGTATTTTCTTTTTTTTTCAGTGATTTACACGATAAAAATTGATAGCTTCGCGATTGAAAAGATTATTTTTGAATGTGTAATTATAATTTACGAAAAATTAAAAGATAACATGATCTGTCGAGTTAGGTATATTAAAGTGAGATGGAAGTTTGCTTGTGTTATAAACTATGTATTCTTGTTCGTTGATGTTTTGTTACGAAATTTCCATTATCGTGTCGCACGCAATGGAGCTTGAACACGCGATAAACTTATGTGTAAGGGATAATCATTATAGTCACGATATATACATATATTTATTGAAGAAACTTCTTATCGGTTTATATATATGTTACGGTAATTCGCTAATGCCAATTAATTAGATCATCTAATAAGATCTTAGGATGGGATATAAGAATAAGAATTAAAAAAAGAAAAAAAAAAGGGGATCAGAGCTTACATCGGAAGCTTTACAATCAAATATTTAATAAGATAAAGATTAACTTGAGACTTTTTTTTTTCTTTTATTTGAAAATCGAATGTTATTTCAATCTGAAATATAACTCAATAATAAATTTGATTTTTAAATTTAATATTCCAAGGTAATGCAATACTTGATTGAAGGAAAACATTTTCACTTCTCATACATATTGAAAATGAGAAAATCGGAGACATTCGTTATTGAGTAAAATAAAAATAAGCAAATCCAATCTCTACAATTTACATTATTCGTAAAATATCAGAGCAAAAAAGAAAAAAAAAGTTCATCGAATGTGTATGTAGGTCGCAATACAATTATCCACGTAACAAAAAAAAAAGATTACTTTCGTTTTAATTCAAATAAGCATTCAATTTATATCGGTCCACTGCCAATAAAACAGTAAAAAAAAAAAAAAAAAAAAAAAAAATACAGCTAATTCCCAAAGCTCCATGTCTCTCTACCTCCTTCAACGCACATAGCACCCCCCCTACACCT
>JAPYZE010002533.1:0-15854 GCA_030522805.1 Leptomastidea abnormis
GTCTTGTATCAATGTCTCAAAATATATTTTTTTCTATCCTTTCAATGATGTGATAAATATATATATATATATATATATATATATATATATATATATATATATATATATATATATATATGTTTTCTAGGCGCTTAAATTTTAAGCTCATGACATAATCTAAGAAATTTTTACACTTAAAAATATATCGAGTAAACATTTGTCTCAACATTCTTCAAGCATGAAATAACACTCAAGCTATACTAAAATAAAAAAGAAAAAAATGAGTCAAATATCCCATGTTTTCTTTCTTAAAAAGTCACATGTGTATATATATTTTAAGACGAATCAAAGTCATGAACATAGAGATATGTAATCAGATACATACCTACACCTATTTATATATATCTTTGGTAAAATTTTCAATGTGCGTAGACACGTAATTCTCCACTTGTTTTTGGGTTTAGACATGAAAATCCTAACTTACGAGAGTCAGTCAGCTGAGATGTATATATATATACACGATGATACATACCTTACAGAGATACAGACCTACCTTGTAGGTATAATATGCTTATACACGCACATTCTTCCGAAATTCTAGGCCATCGCGCAGCAAAAGTATTTTTCTAAGCACGTGTCATTTATCTCCCTCTATTTATTATACTCCGTCTTTCTCTTTTTTCTTTCTTTTGTATTTAACTGCTAATCCGGCGTCCAACAAAAGTGTCACGATCAAAAAGAACCTGGGCAATATAATAAACTCGGCATACCTTTCGTTCTCCATATCATCTGATATTACATATCTTTTTTCTCGCATCTACGTTAAAACTCGAATGTTTTTTTATCATCATTTTACAATTTTAATAACTATGAAAACAACAAAAAATTATATATTCTTTTACAAATCTATTTTTTTTTTAACCTTTCCATTTTGAAAGTCTGTGAATACTTATTAGCAAAATCACTGGGATTTTCCATCAAAATTTCACAAAATAAAAAAAAATATAAGAAATATAATTTTAATAAATTTCATCTGTAAATATTATTTCTAAAATTTTAAAAATAAAATCAAGTACAAAAATTTATGCTTGTTTTTTCCAAAAAAAATTTAGCATCATAGATATATGTGTAACATATATACAGATATTTCAGACATTCCAACCCAGTCATCAAAAACGATCGTAAATTCTCAAAACCTACATGTATAATATGGCTTCTTTCACTTAGCATCAGACGACTTTAAAGACCATCAAGTTTGCCAAAAGTTTGCCAAAAAAAGCATTGGACAATACAATATTTTGTTCTCTGACATAATCGAAAGACTTAAACTCTCGCCAACACATTCCACACACACACACATTATATAGCATAGAAAAGAAAGTCATAATAGAAATAAAAAGAAAGAATCGTGGAATAATTTGCCGAATAAAAGAGTAACAACGTGTGTCTATACGATGGTGATCATTTAATTTTAGGACAATAACACACACTTACACACTTACATACACTATACTGCTGCAGCAATTGTCTTTTCAAACATGCAATCGGTATAGAGTAGAAAGTTTTACCAAGTGGGTGGATAGTATGAAGAAGAAGAAAAAAGGGGGGAGTGGGGGTGTAGCAAGGCAATAGATTGTATTCTATAGCTTGGCATGAAAACGTTCGTTTGCTTTGATAGAAAAAAGCAGGCTACGTGGGGGATCTGATATATATACCTACGTGTGTATGTGTGTGTTTTATCCGTATAAACAACTGAGGATTTCAACCGGATATGTATATATCGTACTTAACCTTGCAATATATAAATATAAATGTACTTTATTATAAGATCGAAAACTGGTTGTTCTTGTTAAATGGAATATATATCCCTTTTTTTTTGAGAAACTGTTTAAATTCGTGTATTATTAATTATATTTCATGTGTCTCCGGATTTTTGAATCTGTAAATAACAGGAGCGACAAATATATATATATGGAAGAACAGGTTTAGCAGCGCGAAAATAAAAAGTAAAAAATACAGCCTATATACGATCAAGTCACATCTTATATATATATCTTGAAAAAGAGCTACTATCTTTTATCTGATCGAAATTAAAAGGGGAAAGTATTTTTTATGCAAAAGTCAGATATCATAAAGAATCGACAAAAATCATCCGAATTTCTTAATCACGAAAAAAATAAAAAGTGACCATACTTGCAAACGATTTGTTTACAAGAAAAACTATATACCCAACAGTTGCGCGCCCAGTATATAACGTCCTTGAGAGAGAAAAACAGCCTTGAAACGTTAGCGCCAAGCAGTGCAGAGAAGCTTTTTGTGTAGGTATATATATATAGGCGCGCAATTCGATTAAGCTCATACCTTTAAGTATAAGCTTCTCTCCATCCGGCAATTACGACTATATAATACGTAGCAAACATCAAAACTCATTTGTATTTGTTGATAATACGATTTATTGTAGTTTTTTTTTTTTTATACGCGTCGCAAATGTCTTGGAGCGACTTTTTTTTTTCTTTTTAAGAAATGATGCCGCTTATAGATTAGATTAGGTACCTATACGCTTTTATATAGATTAGATATGAATATAAGAAAATTGTGTTTACGATTGTTGAGTTACACTTTTGTGTATATGAGGATATAATATAATTTTGCAAAATAACAAGTATCCTACATATATATATTTGCATATTTTTTCCATTTAATATTATATAGGTGTACGTTATTAATGCAATAAGCTCATCTTTTTAGTGAGAAAAATTAATTAATGCAATTCTGGAGGGTATATATATTTCTTTATTCTTGGAAATATTTCTGTATTTATAATGGGTTTTATATCAGTTAAGCTTTTGAATAATTAGACGAATTGTTTTTGTTATTCTTGACTTTAAAACAGATATCAATGTTCTATTGTATGTTTGTGTGTGTTTTTTTTATCCTTGTAATTGTGTCTTGTTAAAATATTTCTCGTTATATCTTGAACAATTTTTAGAAAATGTTATTCAACAGTTTTTATATTGTTATCGAATAAATTTTAAATTTCGTTGTAACAATTAACAGGAGATAATATAATGTCGGTTATAGATTTATATATTCACGAGAAACCACAAGGTTGAAATAAAAGATAAAGATATAGAGTCTATAGTCTTAGGAGTTAAGCTTTTAAACCTCTTTGAAGGTAAAATATATGTCTACATGTATATTGTAAAAGTCTTTATGTTATAAAATATTTGAATATAAGTACACTATATCAACGATCCTGATTCTTTTATACATTTATATCAATAATTGCGTTTATTATTATATCCACACCTGTACAAACAAATTCATTTTACAAAATTCAAATATTAGTAATGTTAATCGATTATTTCTTTTTGTCGAGCTATGCCTTCGATAAAAAAAAAAAAAAACACGTGTTTCAACTCGATTTTTTTTTTATCAAATTCCTATACTTATAAATTTTTCTTTTCTTGACTTTATCATTTCATTGAAATTCCTCTTTTATTTACTTTTTCTTAAATTATTATTTATTGTTAAAATTTGCAAAAATCTATAAAAAATGTAAATACGTATCGCCAAATTGATTATATAACAACCTATCCATTAAATCCAAAAAATCTCTTAAAAAAAAATTTAAAAAAAAAACAATCTAAAGCAGCACTAAAAACTCTGCAACATTAACTATCTATAGCAAGCAATGTCATGTATTTAGTTAATAAATTATCCAAACCCCGCGACGTCTGTCAGACGAAAAGCGAAAGAGTATAAGATGAAACATCGCGAGAAGAAGGGTAGGTAGAGGGGGAGGGAGGTATATAGCGGAAGAAACAGAGTATAATAGGCGCGTCTAGAGACCCACACGTGTTCTATTTTCGAAGCTGTATATAGCATATATACCGATGGTGGTGGTGGTGGTGGTGAGGTGTCTCTTATACTCACTCACTCACTCCTTTTTCCTTAGCTCCCACACTTCTTCTTCTTCTTCTTTCAAACCGGCGTCGCTTTGTAAATATATATTTACTGATGATCGAAATACAGAAGAGGAGGGAAAGAAAAACAAAGCGTAAGCGTGAAGATGCGCTTTGGTTGTTAGGGAAAGACAAGAAGTGCGATAGAATAGGTATATGATGATGATGATGGTGAAGTAACGCGAGATCGGTTTGTCTCCTCCCTCCCCTATCTTATGTCCTCGTTTCTTTTTTCGAACGACGTTGTGTATAGACACTGTGTGTGTGTGTGTTTTTTGAATGGTATATAGATATTATATGCATGTTCGAAAATTCACACGCGAAATATGAGATCTTTCTTTCTACATCATACATATAACACACACACACACACTATAATTTTGTTGGTACATGTATTTTATTGGTAACCCGGATTTTTGGGTGTCGATTCTCTGAAATTTTTGAAAATAATATTTAGATTTTTTTGGCAGTGTGAGGTGTGAGACTGGTTTTTAAATTTTTTTTATGTCTATAGAGAATTAAATTTTATACTTTTATTGGGTTATTTTAAAATTAAATAATTGTAAAAATATAAATTTCTAATTGTAAACTTTGATAAAAACATATATCATACGTGAAAAAAAAAACTAAAAAAAAAAACTAAACTAAAAAAAAAACAGTTCTCTTAATCACAACTTTGACTCGCGCTTTCCCTCACCTACAACGCTACATTAAACTTAGCGAATACGCGAATTATGATTTTCTCGCCCGTAACAGTTTCGAGGAATGTAAGAAGAAGAAGAAGTCTTTTTGGCATAAACTCTACACACACCTGATGCAACAACGTTCCCGATTATTGCGCAATACATACATACATACATACACACGAATCTTGGATTTTCCTTCTTGGCGACTATGTTATATACTTGTATGTATATAGGTATGTATACTCTAGTCGTGACAAATCTTTTGGGATTGCAGCGCGTGCGCGCGAGCGAGATGTGAACGAGAAGCTTTACGTGCTGGTATGCGCCTCACGCGAGAGTATATGAGCATTACAGTCTAATTATGCCTCGAGCTGTAGCTTTTTTTCTTATTATTCTTGCTTCGTTGAGATTAGATGCAATGAGGTGAATCGAGAGTTATATTTTTTTTTCTTTTTTTTTTTAAGGAGGGTGAATTTTGATAGGTATGTATGTGAAATGTCATACTTGAAAATTCGATAGAATAATATTAAATTTGAAATTTTGTAAAATTTGGATGAGTAATTCTGGCTAAAAAGTTTATAGATAGGTACATATAATGACCAGTGGTGTATACATGTTTATTTTTAATGCCATGTTATTTACGCAAACGTTATTTATTTAAAACAACTTTATTATATAAGTATAAAACTCGCAGGATGTAAATAGAAGTGGCAAAAATATAATTAGCAGGTTAAAGTTAGTTTATTAGTTATCATGTCACTTTCGTGACTCATTTTATTTAATAGTTCCTCTCAACATATGTATAACCAACATAATTATGATTTGCTATACGGTCCAGGAAAATAATATGCAATTCTATACTAAAGCTTTGCCAATTTTCTAAATGAACCGATTGGCTTGTATACACAGATGACAAAACAACAATCTGAGTTATTTGAAATATCTTATTATATTATATAAATTTTGGTTAATTTTAAATTTTATTATTAATTTTAGTTTTGAAATTATTTTAATTTTAATTGATACATTGTTTTATATAATAATAATATTATTTAATGCGCAATCGATTAAATAATTAATCTATTTTTATTACTTTATATTCTAATAATAAAAATTTTTTTTTTTTCTAAAATATTGTTTTGAAATTGTTGAAGTTTTATATTGCTCATATATCATAATTTTTAGCGAATATTGTAGAATCCGGTATGAGATATAGAGGCCGTGAATCAATGGGTTTCAATTTTTATGCTTTCTGAGCAAGTGAGTCATATAATGAGATGAAGAAAAAAAAAAAATTAAACTTTGCCAGAAACGAAAGGAATATACTTATTTATGATTAAAGTGAAAATCATTTGATGTTTGTTAATTTTTTTACGTAATTAACAACGTTTTAATTATGATGATTTCAAATAAACTTGATAATTAAATTATTGAGCAAACATAATGTAGCTGTATCTATGTTTTGAAAGAAATTAAAAAAAAATATTAAAAAAATCAGTGTCATTGAATTTATCGTACAACATGTTAATAAATTTAAAAATACACGTAAAATACTATTTAACCGAAAAATTACGTATATAAATGCCAAAACTTTCGCAATAACTAAATTGTACATTTTCATCACTTTAAACAATTTCTTCGACTACTTAACCGAAACAACAAGATATAAATTATAACGTACAAAAAAAAAAATGAAGAATTTTAACGTGCAGTTTCTTGCATTACGAAATAACTTTCGATTAAGAAAAAAATAAAAGATAATCAAAGAAATAAACTACCGTTTTTTAACAACAAGTTATTAATAATAATAATAATAAAATTACAACTTGTAAAGGTTAACCATGATATGAGCATGAAAAAAATATAAAGGTAAAAGAGAAAGAGTATAGTAAGTATACTAAACATAAATACTTTTCTCTCGTTCATCGTCAAGAATTGTATTTTTCAATTCAAGGAGTGAAAGGATGACTCTTCCTATATACGTAAATCGACGTTTCCTGTAATCTTCGTATTGCATTCCACTCTTACTCTTTCTCTTTCTCTCTATCCTTGTATATACGAGAACTTAACATTTTTTTTCTTTCCCCTCTGATTTAAGACTTTCGATAAGCAGTCCTGCGTCTAACGAGTTTTTTTTTTTTTTTTTTCATGTCCTGAAAGATACTTGAGGTAAAAGTTTGAGTAAAGTTCAATGCGTTATTTATCTTGTAACGACGTAGTTTCATTTCATTGCCAAAAATAATTGTAGATTATCGAAGTTGAAATTGACTTTTATATTTATTTTCTGTTTGCTTATAAGTTTATACGTATCGCAGTTTGAAATAAAAAGTTTGTGTTATTATTTAAAATTTGTTTATCAAAATGAATTTTACATTTTTCAAGTGCGCAGAAAAATAAAAAATTCCAAATAGATTTGGCTAAAACTTCGCGTGGAAAAATTTCTGTTTTTCAAAAATAAAAAAAATAAAAAAAAAATACTTAGCAAAATGCCAACAGAATTTTATATATATATATTTAAAATTTTCTCTCAATGGTCTTTATTATTTTTAACTAACAATTAATCAGATTTAATACTGTAACCGTATATATATATATATATATATATATATATATATACATAGTAAAATTTAGTTGTTAGTATATAACTAGTTCAGTCTCATTCTCTTGTGACAACATTAATTTTGTCATATACAGCTTATACACTTACCCGATTACACAATGTACATTCAAAAGTGTTGCATACTAATGCCACTCTGAGTCATAAACTTATATGCACAAACAATTTAATACCAGTATTAAATTTATAAACTCTGTAATTGACCGAAAACTCGTAAACTAAAAATCATAATACAAATTAAGCTCTTTAAAAAAAAAATAATCCTTAATTTTCTAATAAAATATACTTTGTTATACACTTCAAAATATTATTCAAAGTATAACAATCAAATTTCATAAAAATAATCTCAGACAATTTATTCCCGAAAAAAAAAACATCTTATCCAGTTTAAACCAATCCATCCATTAAACACTTCCATACAATCCCAAGTCTACATACAAATCAATCGCGTTTAACTTGTCATTCCCTTAGCCACATCAACATTCGCATATCTATATATCTGCAAGAAATCTCCTCTTAATAATTCAGAAAGCTAATACAGTAGCGATCAAGACCTTGGCCGTTCTCACTTAAGTTTTCCTTACGTTTTATATACCTTTACCTACCTATATATAACATATACTCAAGAGTGTATAACGATCGAGAGAAGAAGAAGAAGAAGCCCAGCCTGCTACCAACACCGCTGCGGCTACTTGGTGGTGGCTGGTCAGCTGTGCGCTCACTTAGCTTATAGCATATATATAGTTCTCGCGCGAGAAAGCCGGTCACGCGGTGCTGGCCATGGAGTTTGCGCGCTGCTCTCTCTCTCTCTCTCTCTCTCTCTCTCTAATGAGCCTCCTCCTACTTTTTTTCCTCTGGATGTAAATATAGATAGGTATAGCTTTTCTTTCTTCAAGCCTACGTATAATACGTACAGTCTTTTTACCTGATAACAGCTATCGCGCTATATATGTTACATGGAAATAAAGTGCGCGCTAATGATATAATACATAAATTGGGTGTAGTTTCGAGTAGTTTCGTCTGGATAATAAAAATGAGATTTATAAATTATATCAGCTATAGATGTGGTAGATTTTTCATATTGCATTTAAAAAAAAAATGTGAATTTTACTTAGCTCTTAAAATAAATAATTGATTTCGTTAAATTTTTAATTAAATTTTATGCTTTTCAAATAATGCGCATTTATGATTGCGTAAATAAAATAAAATAAAATAAAATAAAAAGATATAGGTACAAACTAGATGCATCATTTACTCTGATCTCAAATTTGTCAAATCTTTCAAAAAAAAGAGGTGTGTTTTAAACATCTATACGATAATCGATCTCATGCTCCCGTACATATATAAAATACACGACATACAACAACGACGTACAATATTCTTTGCTTTTACGACGTGGTGGTGGTGCACTTACCGCTCCATTGCCAAAGTCCTTGTCGCTTCACTGACCACAACATATCTTCCGTCAACCGTCTGTCTTACATATACATTGATCGATTCTCTTGCATGTTTTCAAATTTTTGTTCTCTCTCTCTATCTCTACACATATATATATATATATATATATATATATATTCTTCTTCCTCAGTGTCTCTTACAAACCCAAGTTCAAGGACTAAAATTAGATCTCGTCATTGTACAAGCATTCAACCGTGAACAATATAACTCTCCTTCTCTCTCTCTTTCTCTCTCTCTATCTATCTGTCTATATTGGCTATACTTTTTTATATGCAGCCAGCATTACGTAATCAACTACTATTAGGTACTACTGCACCCTACTAATAAACTATATATAATAGTATAGCTACATACATACATACTTTTCGGTATTGTTCACCAGATGCGGAAAATCTGGTATTACTCCGTAGTCACCGGAAAGACGACACTTTACGTTTTCCTATATTGCGAACGCGGAAGTACAGTATATATGTGTAAGAAGAAACGGGAGACGCCTTGAGAGAGAGAAAGAGGATTGATCGCTGCATATCTCGTCTTGACTGTGCTGCGTCTCTCTCTTTCGCGTTGTTGGAGAACAGGAGAGCAAAGCGAGTACGAATAACGGGATTTTTGTCTGGTGTCTGTATAAACTTTCTGTAAGCATGTACACTTGTACTGTAATATGTATGTATACATGTGTGAAAAAATATTTAGCGCGTAGCCAGGGCAAGTGTAAAGTATAAGATTTTCTTACGGTATGGTTATTTTTATTTTTATTTTTTTATTTTTCGCTTGGGAGGATTGACGAGATTTAAAGATGTTTAAGAAGATGTACTTGGGTTAAGTTGGAAATAAGGTTATTTTGGTATTTGTGGTTTTTGGTGTTTAAGAATTGATGTAATTTAAGGAATTTTTAAGTATTGAAGATAGAAATTTGGAATTCTTGTTTTTAGATTTAGTATTTTTTTTTATTTTACAATTAAATGATTTAATTTTTTTATGATACAATGTTTTGTAACGTTTTAAAGTCGCACTAATACTTTTTTATTGTTATTCTATTGACTTGTATGCCATAAAGATGTTATGTCAATAGATCAATTAATTTTTTTGTTGTCGAGATGTTTAATGTACGTTTGTACCAGACTTTTTTTTTATCAGTTATGTACTGTAATTGACTGATTGACTTACAAATTTGATTATATTTTTCTGCTTTGAAGTATAGAGAAAAAAAAAAATTAAAAGTGCTATTAAATTTAATGTATCGACTTATACACGTGAAACAAAAACGATGATTATTGTAGCACTGACTCTGACTTGATTCAGCAATGTCTACTATTATTTATAAATTTCATAGGTTTATGCTTTAAAATTTTGCGTTTTTATTACTTTTTTTTTTATAACGATATAAACGTGTGACGTTTTTTAATGTCAGATATTATTTGTTGTTTATCTAGAGATTGAGATCATGATTGTATTTCTTGTCCACGTGATGTACGTCACAGTTATATGATATTTGTACAAAACCTATATGACTTTGATAAGAAAAGTTTTTTAATAAAATAATTTAAGAATTGAAATAAAGCAGAATGCTTAAAATTAAAAACTTATAACCATAAAACTTTTACTTAAATTTAATAAATTTAAACGTCAATTAAATTAAAAATAAAAATGGAAAGCCACATCAGTAATTTTCACTCGACATGTTACATCATAGCTTAGCAGCATAAGGGATGCCTCAGGCACGCGAAATACATATTTAAGCTTAAAATTCCTCAAACCAAAAAAGTCTAAAAAATCATATGCACATAATTAGCATAAACATAATACACGGCAGCGATAGTAAATGCAACCAACTTGAATAAAAAAAAAAAAATAATAATTTTGCATGACTCGCACGTGCATAATAACAATTCCTCAATCCATCTCTTTCTTATGTGAACCATGTATAAAAATAAAGGTCTCTCAGGGATGATCGTTGAAAATTTTAACGCGAGCAAAATTATTCGTGGGGGGTTTTTCTCTTTCTCTCTTCATACATATACTCGCTGCCAGCAGGCATCATCTTCTCTATAATTATTATCAGAGATATATAACATACAAGAATATATATATAAAGTCGTGTCCGCTGTTCCGTTAAAATCGGCCTCGGATCTAGAAAATACGAGAAAGAGAGAGAGAGAGAGAGCCTCTTTCTTTCATATATACACACACACACATACACATACCTTTTCTTTCTCCACATATATACTAACTTGCTTATATACTCATGGGAGAGTTTGCACCTGCAGTCAAATTTATTTTCTCCATTTCCTATTTTCACTTTTCAAACCGACGTGTAATGCACCTTACCTCCTCCTCCTCCTCCTACTCCTACTTCATGATTCGCCACGCCAACGCGCGAATGTACTATTTTTTTTTTATTCCACATAGTATCCATGTCGAGTTTATTTTAATTTTTTCATATATACCTGTTCATAATATAATTGCAATTTATATTTTTTTTATCCATTCTATTACCAATTGTTTTGAAAAAAATTAAGATTTTTACAGTTTGATAACGGAACTTGCGATCAAATAAAAAATAATTTATTTTATCATATCAATTTTAACGCATCGTTAAACAAATTGTAAATCTTGTTAATTAATTAAAACACGTATAGTATAAAATACAAGCTTCATCCTTTTATTAATTCATCCCAACTAAAAAAAAAAAAAAAAAAGAAAAGAAAAATAGTCAAAGCGCATTTAACAAACGAGTCATAGCAGCTCACGCTGGCAGTAACTCTTTTGCGCAACGAGAGAACCTCACGCGCTCGTGCGATAGAAAAAGATACCAGTAGAAAAGTGAGAGAGAGAGAAAGATAAAGAGAAATAGCAGGGGAGATATAGGTATATATAATATAGCGTATAGAATGTAACACCTAACCGATAAATCATGTGCTCTACGAACAATAAGACGATCACCTTTTCTCTCTCTCTCTCTCTCTCTCTCTCTCTCTCTCTCTCTCTCTCTTTGCCTGCAAGCCTTAGCTACGATGACGAAGAACTTCCGGTATACATGGGCGCCTCTAGGCGCCATCCCAACATCGTCTATACCTATATATATAATGCTGTGTTCACCATCACGGGGATTCCCCCATCCCTTAATATCCTTTTCTTTAGTGCTTTGAAAATCACTGGAAAGCTCGAGTCGTCGTCGTCGTCGTTTTTGTATTGTATTAAACGTGAATTTTCTTCTTCTTCTTCTTTTTGTTTGCTATTGCTACTTGCGCATAGGCTATACCGATCCTTAGAATCGGATATATATCGGCTACCTACTACGCAATTGCGAATTTTAATGAGGAATGCAGTCAAGCTGGCGCTTCTTGGTTACTACAACCTACTACTACTACTACCTTATCGACTGGGCGACGATCAACGCCGGAAAATCAACTTATTTATTCGATCTGACTAATACCAAAGGATTGGGGTCTTAAGAAATAAAGAAAGAAAGAGAATAAAAACGACTGGATAAACAGGATTTGGATAAACAAGTTGGTTTTTATTAAAAGAAAAAAAAAATTGTTTTTATCGCGATCTCGTATATTAAATCGTTATTTCATACACCCTGTTTGGTAGAAAAATTTATTTCAAATTGAATATAAAACTCGATAATATAGAATTGCAAATGAAGATTTTATACAGCGCATTAAAATTTCACTGATTTGTGCTCAAAATAAAGAGTTAAAACAGTAGAAAAAGCGTCACGAAGAGAAAATAGAGAAGCAAATATATAGATATAAATTACAACTCTAGGTCTCTCTTACTCTCTGTTATCGCGGATGGTAACCAATACCCGTGCAACTCTTTGGTTCAACGAGTTTTTAAACCTCGAGGATCCGTTAACCTTACAGCTCAGCGAATCTCTGGTATGCCAAGGTTATCTTACATAGTCACTATGCACCAAGTGTGCTCCTTCATATATCACCCTTATTTAATCTTGGTTTAATCCTAGTATTGTAAATTCAATTTTTTAGAGAGAGAGAGAGAGAGAAAAAGAGACAAGGATGACTTTGAACTTATACATGTTCATAAGTGGCAAGTGATCTTTTTTTATTGACCTTAATTAACCCTTAAAATTATTAAATTGCGTTATTAAAGTGGCATTGATTAATTTGTGATAAGCTAAAATTGTGCTAGTTTTAAAAAAATTAAAAAAAAAAACTATATGATTAATTATTTATTTAGTTATTAAATCATTTTTAAATTAAAATATTGAATATTTAAGTGAGATCATAATAAAGAAATTATTTATTCGTCGAGACAGGTATTTAAATTTTAAAAATAAAGTGTTAATCTGAATTTTATCAAGTATATTTAATTTAATTTATCTATGAGATTCGATAGTTTTATAAATCTATAAAAAATATATGTACCTATATTAATGTATAAATATTATTAATATATAATTAGAACGCTTACGTGTTCATGAGATTGACTCATATTATATTATTGCACTGTAAATGCATGTATTATTTATCAAAACAATTGATATTACTATCTAGAAAGGAAGACACCATTTTACTTGTGTCTAACGTGACAGTTTTTAAACTAAAAATATATTATAATAACAAAACAAACTCAATTCCATTATTCTATTGTTCTTAAAAAAGAATCGTATATGTTTATACAATTTGACATACTTATAAATTTTTAAATAAAAAAAGTGTCTTTTAAAAACAATCGATTAAAAAAATATACATAATCGTTGTGTTAAATAAGTTAAAGAAAATATTTTTGATAGCATATGCATATCAAAAGAGTCTTTCACATGTAATTACGAAACTTATTTGTAAACTTTAAAGAAAAACATACAAGCTTATTACATTCATATAAGTCAAACATTTAAATTCAAAACAAGCCAACACAAAAAAAAGTGAAATACGCGAGACAAAGAACCGAAAAAAGAGAGAGAAAAAAAGAAAAATTCCTTTCTTGGATACTTTAATGTGGTTCAGGTTTTTCCAGAAGCTTTCTCGAAATGCCGCAGGTGCTTTTTTGTGTCTTATCATATCTGTACCCGAATCGAGCAGTCAAAAGAAAAATCTCGGGATATACGTCTAGACATTGGTATAGGTATATATACCTACCATTTGGAAGAACAAGGGTACGTCATTGAGAGAAATTACTTTTGGAATGGAGGAGAAGCGGTAATATCCTAGGGGGTTGGGGATAGAATGGAATGTCGAAGGTATTTTCAAAGGTTGTCCGAAAAAAAAGGTCGAACTTTACCTGGATTTTTTTTTTCTCTTATGGTAATTCGTCGAAGTGAGTTATTCTTAAACGTTGGAGCCGACATGGCTATACTTATCGAAGGAAAAAAAAAATATGCGGGCCCCTCCTGGATAGATGTAAAAAAGAATACCGGAGTTGTTACGTATACATAAATAAATATATCCGTTCGTTTTCACCAGAAGCGAAAGTGTTATACTTTAATTTTTAAAAATATATATCAAGTTTAATATTTTTTTTAAATAAAAAAAAATATTCTTGTGATAAAGAAATAAAACAAATTTTTATTGAATAATATATAAAAAGTAGTCTTTAATAACATGAATGAAAAAAATAAAAAACTTTGGAGACACTCGATATACATAAAAACGTTTATACATATAAGAAACGTAAATTTTATTGTATAAAATTTTACAGGCTCGTTACAATTTCGATACCAACGCAATTTACCCAGTATATATCAGAAAAACACCGCAAAACTTTTACCCATACATAAAGCATACCAAAGAAATCATTTAGTTTAATTTCACTTTTTTTTTACACGCTAATAGCATTATAAGCTCAATATGCATATTTTACCCTTCACTCCCCAACATCCCCATCATCATCTCCACAAGTATATATATATATCGTTCGAAAGCGCAGCAATACACTTTTAACATGGACTTTCGAAAAAACAATAATAACATCGGACAAATCGTTATCCCCGATTTTTTCATTGCTATAACCTGAATGACTTGGCATATCCTATATATATCGCTGGTTTATATATGTATATATGACTTGCTGGTCGTTGCCGTCAATTACGAATTTTCACGCGAGTCTGTCATACTTATCATATTTTTTTTTTTTTTTTTTTATTCTTCAAGCGCATATGCTACTACTGCTAAAAGAAAATAAGATGTTACTTGGTCGTTAGAAATGTAGATTTTTTTTTTTAATCGGTATGAATCTTGTATAGAATCCAAGGTTTTTTAATATCTTTCTTCTTTGAAATTCTTGAGAGCAATTCTAATAGCAATTTTTCGATTAAACGAATATTCAAGGACGTAAAGTGTAGGTTTTAAATTAGGATTACGAGCAATAAAGATTGCCGATTTCACAACGATTCCCTGCGGTTATTGTTGATGCTTAGATGGTTTTGTTGTTGAGAAATAATCATTGGCGATTTCTAATGTTTCGAAGAAAAGGATATATATTTGATTTTGATAAAGTATTATTTTGCGTAATTTTTTTTTCTTTTTTTTATAATAAAAAGACTTGATTTTAAAGCAATATCTATAAATTTAAGAGAATAGAAAAGAAAAAAAATACGATTACAGTTTTCGAAAACAGCTGACGTGTGTCTATATATAAGCGTTTTAAAAGCTACTCTCGAAAGATAGTGAGTTTTAGTCAGATAGGAATTTTACGAAAATTATCTCGTAAATGTATGAGCTGTATATCGTACATTAGAAATCCGAGACACGTAAAATAAAAGAAAGAAAAAGAAAAAAAAAACAATGTAAGCGCAACATAAGCTCATATACCTGTGTCTTCATTTTCATCTAAAAACACACACACACTAGGTAGATATATAGTTCGGTGAAAACATGTGACTTTCACAATCTATAAATTTCAAAAATATAACGTCAAATTTCTATCTGGCATATTAAATTTCATTTAATAAATTATTATCCACATATATTTAAAAGCAAATATTATACAAAAGGTTAAAATTCTTTCAAGGCTAATAAAATAAAAAAAAAAAAAAGAAGATATTTCCTTGGATGGTATATAGTAAAAAACCTTGTTGTTAATTTACATTCTGTCTTTGTATACATTTTGCTATACGTGTATGAGTTTATTTTTGTGATCACACACACACACATATATATCTATATATATATATATATATGT
>JAPYZE010002534.1:0-15840 GCA_030522805.1 Leptomastidea abnormis
GTTTTTCAAAAGCTTGTCTGTACTTTTACCTAAAGTGTTGTTGCTCCTAGTACTCCGGTCGCTGCGGCTTCCATCATTTGGCAGATTTCTCTTGTTTTTCATTCCATCCCGGCCATGAGTCAGACCTCCTCTGTTACTGCCACTCATTGTAGAAACGCAGATCTAACCTAACTTTTGTCGCCGCTATCAAACTATTCACTTTTCGCCAAATCTCTCAATAACTTTTAAAGTTTTTATACCTCTCGACGTTCTTCAACTATTAATGAAATTTTTTAGGCACATCTATCTTACTTACGCAAAAAATTTTCACACTAAAAAAGCAAATTTTTGGCAGAGACACCGCCGCACATGCACACACTCTCACGCCCCCTAACCAAGTCCTTTTTATTTGCAATATTTATATTAGTAAAATTTTTTTTCCAATTTTTACCTGTTAAACTCCTTAATAACAGTATACCCCACGTGTAGAAGAAATTTTCAAAAATTTCAGAAAATTTTAAAAGACGTCCTTTTATTTTTATAAGCATTAAGGTTATTAATAGAGACGACAGTACATAGATTCCTGCTATAAATTCCCAAATTATAACACTATATACCTGAAATAATGAATTATTAAGTATTTTTTATCCTCCTACCCTTCCTTCCCTCCGAAAAATCTTATTCTTTTGTAAATCAATATACAATTAATTAAATTTTAAAAATTAAAAGAAATTGTAATTGTGGTAACACATTATTTTTCTTGCTCTTATTTGTATTCATTACCTATGATTCTAAAATCACTAGATAAAAGTTTAAAATAGCAATTTTTAATCATAATTTTTATATTAGTTAATAAAATCTAATTGATTGTAAATTAATTCGATATAAACAAGATTTTTAAAAGGAGTTTAGAAAGATAGCGATAAAATGTCTTTTTTCATTTATTTTAAAATTTAAATTTAAAAAATTTTTTTCTTAAAATAAAGTAAAAAGTCTTACTCGAAAATACGCTGACCAATTGAGATCAGAATCATCAGGTTGCCTTACAAATAAATGAGCACGAGTTACAGCAATTGGAAAAGTAAAATCAACAACTTTTTGCCGTTGAGCTGACATGAAGCAATCCGATATACTAAATTCAGCCTCTTTTCTCGCCAAATGCCCGATCACACCAGTCCATTGTTTTAAGCTTTCATTAAAAATACCAAAACGATCTTCCGTATAAGTGACCGTAAACGTAAAGTTCAATAGATCGCTAAGAATATTAAAAAAGTGTATTGATTTTTCATTCTCTTTATCTTTTAACGAGTATGGATCCTACAATTTTAAGTAATTATGATAATTACCAAATTTAAATGAAAAAAATATATGTTAATAATAATAATAATAATTACCTCTATCATAACAACTGGAAAATTAATACCATCAAGATCATTCCTCCTTTCGTACGTGCTTTTTTTCGTTTTTAATTTTAATCTATTAATCGGATCCCAACTAGCCAAATCAAACATTTTAGTTTCTCTTGGACGCAGCGAATACCATTCACGCAAAATCGGATCACCCTCGCATCTTACCAGCATTTCGGTATCGAAAACAAGATTAAACGGATTACCTTGCGGATGTAAACAAGGTCCATTTAGACTAGATTTTGTGAAAACAACGATCCAAAAAGCAGATGACATTTCGTACCAAGCACTCATTTTTTTAAATGATTCGATCTCGTCGAAAGAATCGAAGAGAACAACGAATAGAGGCTTTCTCATACGATTGTGATTGGTTTTATAGTAATGTTTTATGAGACTGTATTTCAGGGCAAGAGAATGTACGAATTTATTGGAGAATTGATATTGTATCTGTTGTAGTACGCTAGTTGCTTCAAGATCTAAAATGTGAGAAGAATGATATACAAAAGTATGATTTTATAATATTATAATACTTACTTTCAATATTGTAATCGGAATAAACGACGGTCACACTCGTTGCTTGGTAGTATTCTTGAACATCTGAAACTAACAATCCTATATCGTGATGGCATTGTAATACATGCTTCATTTCCAATCCTTCTGAAGGTTGATTTTGAATCTTAAAAATAAGTATACAGATCGCGAAATGCAATAGTTTTCCGATCATTTTTATAAGACTTGAATTTTATTTTTATCTACTTCTTATTTGTTGACTGGTCTTAAATGTAACTGAGGAGACACGTGTATATTATACTTGGCCCGGAAATCGTTACGATTTCCTGTGTATCAATAATTATTTGTTCTTTTTTAATATTGAATGATTCTGAGGAAACGTATCGCTTCTAGTATTTAGTTTCATCCTTTTTTTCTTTTGTAGGTCCTTGGCTGAGTTTCTTGCAACTATAACTTTTTATTTGTGTAAAATAAATATTTGTTAATGTGACTGAATCAACATATCATTGATTAAAATCTAATGAATGAAGGCTTTTTTGTGATTACAATATTTTGAAAAGACTTGTGTATCTAATAGTAAAATAAAGTTTACTTCAGTATTTTTTAATCTTCGTTTAATATATTTCAAAATAGAAAATCGATAAATTTTCTCAATATCTAAAATTTTTAATATTACAAAAGTCCTGTTTTCAATACTTACATGAAAAAATCTTTTATGTAACTTTTCAAAATAAATAATTAAATATCAAATCAAATGATTTATATAAAAAATATAATATCCTTGTATAACTTGACAGATGTTATATTATTTTATCAGTAAATATGTAGCATATTTTAAAAATTAATGGTAAAAAAAGCTTGTCACTCTTGATATGTAATACCTACGACTTTTTTATATTTAGACTTTGTTGCTTCCAATGACATTGCTTTTTCTATGAACAGACAAATATTTAGTTTTATGAGTCAAATTTTTAACTGAAAGGAAAAGAAAAATAATAGAACAAATAAATAAAATACATAAAAATTGCACTAAATATACCAGAAAATGGTATAATATTGAACACTTGTGTATTTTATTTGAAGTTATAACTCACTCTTGTATACAATTAATTTTTTCATATTGTTTATTATTTTTCGTTTACATCAATTTTTTTGATTCTACAATTTACTGTTTTAAAATTTGATTTTTCACTTTAACTACTAAATTAATAATTAAATATTCTTATATATAATATTTTAAAAATTAAAATACTTTATACTATCCATTTATTTTTATTTGAATTTTAATAAGCAATAAAAAGTTGTTAGAAGATATATTTTATTTAAAAAAAATACACAATACAAATAACTGTATGACTTATCGTTCAGTACAATCCATTCATTGTTTCTAGCTATTAAAACTATATAACGATTAGCGCTATCGCATTAGACAAAAAAGTTGCATTTTATCGAAGTAATTAATATTTTTCAAGATAATTGTTTTTCGGTAACAGCAATTGTAGTATTATTTTCGCATTATAAAAAACAAAATTTGTTGATTCTTTAACAACTTGAATAAAATACACTCAGTTTGAGTAATTTAAAACAGCAGGTACCCGAACTCCTGCAGTTTTAATTTGACCAAAATTTTTTTTACCAGTCTCTTCTTTGTCATTAAATTTTCCATTTTTAAAGCTACAGCGGTAAGTCGTTATCTCGATCACTAGTACAAAAATACTCAGAACAAAGCCAGCAAGTAAAATCGATAAAGCGACTGCTATTTCCTGGAAATTTACCGAGTTGTATCTGCTGCTCGATGGTAGTAGCTTTATTTTTACCTGCGACATTAGTCGTTGAATTATACCGACTTCTTTGAATCTTTGTAAACTGCAATGAGTAAAATTATTTATGTCCATTTATTCAACTTTAAAAAAAGGTTTCTTATTCATCTATTTATTATTATTATTATTTTTTTTAATTTCAAACTCACTGATAATTTATGATTTTTGTGTATTGACTTCTTTTTGCTAGGGTGATAGCAATACTATCGACGCCACCTGTACGCAGGGTAGCTACGTCACAAGATAGATAAGGATCAATGAGGGTGCTGTATAAACCAGTCGAGTATAGGGCAGTTTTTGGATAGCACAACTGTAAAGGAATGTAATTTATTGAAAAAATGAGTTTTTATATTAATTTATGCTGCTTATATACAAAAATAATACCTGTTTAAAACCACCAATCACTGTTTCAGGTAGAAAAGCAGGTGGTGGAATTTGATTTTTTAATTTTGATAAAAGTGGATCTTTTGATGACTAAAATAACCAATGCTTATTAAAGTTAGAATAAATTTTGCAAATTCGAATATTCTGAATTTCTTACCATTAATAATTCATAGTGAGCGCCATGACGAAAGGTAATCAAATTGTACGAGCCATCTTTGATAAAATCAGCGATATTGGTAAATGGTGCGCTTGGATTAGAGATGGTTAAAAAACTGATTAGACAAGCCGAGTAGATGGCATATAAAATTACAGCTTTCATGAGAATCGACCAATACGCTATTCTCAAAGGCCATGCTTTTGGAAAGCCTTTAATTTTTAAAAGAAATAGTATACTTTAATTAACAATTATTGTAGTTTAGATTATATAAAAATTTAAAATAAAAATTACTTGTTAATCCTTGCTGCCAAAAAATTCCCCAAACATTAAAATAATCTTCTTCAAAGCGTTTAGCCGATACGTTGCACTCGCCCAATGCAGTTCTTATCAGTACAATAATAGCTGCTGTTAGAACACACATACCACACATAGCCATCCAAGCATTCAAAGTATAAACCTATAAAAAATAATCCTCGATAATAAAATCATCAACAACAAAGTTATAAAAAATTCCCACCTGAAAATAACCAGTCCATTGCAAACTCGAGCCCTCGGGTCGTTTCATAAAAATATAATGTCTTATCCTTAAGATCGGTAAACTAAAATCAACTGCACCAAGTCTGCTCTCGGTCATGGTAAACTCATCAAGACCAAGATCTACCTCGGATCTGCTAAGTCTTCCAATCACTCCAGACCACCGACGACTTGGTTCATCGTATGAGCCATAGTAATTTTCCACTCTCACGTTTGACCTTAAGGTAAAATTCAAGGTTTGACCAAGTTCGCGTACTATAGCTGCAAAGTATCCAACCGGACGACCATCGCGTAATTTTACAAAAGGCGAGTCCTACATTTATAAATCAAATAATTAATTTACAGAAAAAAATAACATAAAATTACAAAATAATATACTTACCTTAACAACCGCGACGCGTAACGCAGCACCTGCAAAATCCTGTCTACGCTCGGGAAGACTTCGTCGCGTAAGCAACTTCAACTTCTGAAGTGGTCGATCCCAGATCGCAAGCTCGCTGCTCTTGGTACGATTACGTCGGAGACCATACCATTCGTAGATCATTGGCGAACCAGCACATTTTACTAGCAGCTCTGCATCGAGAGCAAGTTGAAAAGGGTTACCAGCTGGTTGAGGGCAGTTACCAGTCACTGCATTTGGACCAAAGATTAACAGCCATAGAGCCTCGGACATGGGATAGTAGCGACTTACGATTTCAAAAGCTTCGAGTTCGCTTGATCCAGATAGCAGAACGACTACCAGTGGTCGGATACCACGTTTGTGGCATGACCACTGGTAGCGTCCCAATTGAGAAAAATTTAACATTTCTGATGCTACCAAACGACTTGAGAATGAACGTAGTAAATTGACTAGTCGTGTTATTGTACCAAATTCATCTGTATGTTGCGTGAAAAATAAATGGGTTTGTGTTATTAGAATAAAAAATTTTAGATTACTGCAATTGAATTTTCTGCTTTAAAATTCGAAAAAATAATAAATAAATTATAATTTTTTAACAAATCAAATGAACTTAATATTTTTTCTTTTGATAAAAAATTCAAATTTTTTAAAATATCTAAAATAAAAATTTTATAATTTATAAAGTTCGAAATTTACAAATTATTACTCATCAACATTTAGTAAATTTTTTTAAATATTTTAATCTTAAAAAAGAATATACAGTTATAAAGAATGAAATCTATTTTTGCCAATTTTTTTTTATAATTATATTTTTTTCCTCGTGAAATTTTACACATTTATCCTACCGTTGAAAATTCAGATTAACAATTTTTTTAAATAACTTTCAAACTATTGAGTAAGAAGATAAAAAGAAAACAGATAAAATATGTACCGTCTTCGTCGATGCCTCCAACGACGACTACATTGTTAACTTTGAAATATTCTTGGACCTGAGAGACCAGTGCAACCAAATCTCGGTGCGATGTCATCTCGCTCTGCCATGTGGTCCCCCTTACCTTCTCAGCACTACCAATAAAAACAATTACCATAATAAACAGTAGCTTCATCTTCAAATCAGCAAAAATGCCTCGATGTTCACGTTGAAATACAATTTTGTTTAGGAAAGTGTTCTGGGCAATCTGAGGCTTCACAATTTGATTCACTGTCGCGACGATAGCAAATCTTGCTGATTGTCGCTTATGAATATTTTATGAAGTGGACAATTTCGACCTGTGCGTCTTGATTTTTGCTGATAATTTTAATCGTGTTCATCTAAAAGTATCTGGGTGAAGTGACCTTAGTAAATACAGATATTGCGTTTTTTTCGTTTATTTATAAAAACTTGCAGAGTTTTAAAAATAAAGACTTGAACCATCAACAATGACTGTGTATATTTGATTGTTTGCTATTCGAATCGATAATTGGGAAATATTATTGTTGTTACTTGGTAAAAAAAATGTAAAAATGAGTAAATAAGCATTTTAAGTAAACAATTATCTGACTACAAGATGGATTTTTTCATTTGTAAAAATAGTTGTTTGTATCATATGATCAATTATTTTAGCTATATAACTCTAACGGTAAGTTGTAAGAAAAACTAAATTAAATCATGATTGACTATTGATGTTATTTTTTCTAAAAATTTTAAATTAAAGTTTTATTTTTTTATTCGTACATGAACGGCTAAGATACATGGATCTGGCCCTTGTTCGATGTTTTGAGATACCAAGCTGCGAATTTATATTAGTGATTAAACATTTCATGCACAATTATCATTTGAAAAACGTATATTTCGAACGAAATATATGACTATCGAAATCTATTTTAATTTCTCTTTTAAAAATTGATTTACTCATAATTTTTAAATAATTATAAAATTAAAAAGGTATATAAAAGAAAAGTATACAAAAATTAAAAAAAATCTTTTTATTAGCATCATGGATACAATTTAAATACAAATCATTAATCAAATATAATGATAAATAAAAAAAGGTACATATAATAATATTTATGCTGCAATATAATATAAATCCAATATAATATAAACGTTATAAAAAAATCCAATATTTTTACTAACAAAAGTTGTTCATCTAATAAATCTTTCCGTAACGTAGCATAAGAAAAGTATTTTATCATCAACAACTAACTACTCGAAGGAATCATTGATAAGTACTTAAAGAAAACCCTCAAATTTAGATTTTAAACAAAATATTTCATAAGAAAAAAATTTATGATGTTAATATTTTTAGTATATTTACATTTATATAATATGTAGTGATTGTAAATAAAAGTAGAGAATCTATATCTTAACAATAAAAATTTCATAAAATAAATAAAATATTGCAGTATTTTTTAAAAATATAATGAATTTATAAAATAAAGAGACTTCTTTTTAAACAAGCTTTAATTGTATTTTCTACTAAGATAAAGTTCTTATGCAGTGTTCATAAATTGCAATTAGCCAGATATTAACTAGTTTCTATTACTATGTTAAGATCATATTGATACTATAAAATTTGAAATAAAAAACATGTATATAGGTCAATCAAAAGCCATAATGTCTTCATACATTAGAATTTGAAACTCTATTTGTACATTAACAAAAAATATGTAACAAATTATGTATAAGTATTTCAAAAATGTTTCAAACTTTGTGAAACGACGCAATGATACTTAGTAAGCAATTGAAATTATTTTTTCATTATCTAAATTTTCTCTTATTCATATTTTTCGTAAAAATAAGTGATAGTTAGCACTCATTATAATTAGAAACATTTGAAAGATCGATTAACACTTTTACACTAATATTAAGTCGGAGTCTTACAAGTTTCAAGACTTTTTTCTACACTTTTACTTATTTTTAATACAATATTTAAAAAAATATTTGAATTTTAACTTCTTTTTTCTATTCATATAAGACTTCTAAGGAATCTTCACTATAATCAACTGCGTTTCTTGTTTTCGGTTTAAATATAGATTTAGTTAATTCTCTGCATTTTTTACTTAGATCATATTCTGGATTGTCTATTAAAAATTTTAAAAGTGTTTGTATTCTTTCTTCCTGCGGCAATTCTAAATCACACTTATAGTCTTGATCATCGTGAAATAAAGTTAATTTATCATTTTGATATTCCAAACGAAAACCCCAATTTTTTAATGAAATAAGAGACTTCATGCTAATGATTAAATTTTCCTCGGTAATTTTTTCCGATTTCAGAGAATCTCTAATACATTTTAATAAACCTTCAAGCGGTATACGATATAAAGTGGACTTGTCAAAAAAGGCTAAGAACATTTTTAATAACGCAACATTCTCAATTTTATCATTTTTATCATTTTCATCAGAATAATATTTAAAACTTAAAAGTGGCTTAATAATTTTAGAGACAATCTCATTTTTGGAAGGGTCTATTTTAGGAATAGATTTTTCAACCATAACATTTGTTAAAATTCTTGATGTAAAAATGAAATCTATAATATCATTGTTAAATTCGGAAATATAATTATCATTTTTACTAAAATATTCATTTGCTTTATTAATCACACAATAAATATTTGTAGGATCAAAATTAATCTTTAAAAGATTTTCGACATAAAAATTTCTGTTTATTATAATTTTATTAAAAAAACTTTTTATAAATATTGTTTTATCAAATGCTTCTTGATTTTCAGCTAGCTTTAAATAATGATCTATTAAGTCCGTTATATGTTCTCTTAAAACTGTATTAGCAATACTATCGTCAAGGTTGCTATACTTTAGATTGCCATAAATGTCCATTATATATTCTAATGGCTCGTGTAACTTTTGAATATTTGTTTCTTCTAAAAAGCTAGGCTTAAATACATCACGAATAGTATAAGGAAAGAAATTTTTACCATCAATGGACTCCAATTTATCGCTATACACCATATTTTGATTTACACATTTTCTTACTTTTTGAAACGCTTCTTCTATAGTAACAATTTTTGTATAATTTAACAAAGGAATCTGACAAACAACATCTACTTTAAATGTCTTTATTCTTTGATCTACTTCGCCCAATAAATTTTTATATTCTTTTAAATTAATTATGGATTGCAATATATGTTTTAAATCTTTTGTTCTACTCAATTCCGCTCTTTCATCTAAAAATTTATAAATTACTTTATTACTATCTTTAAAAAGAATATTATTTTCAAGAAATTTCTTAGCTTTTATATATTTTTCCCTATTACTATCTATTTTGCTTGTAAGCATGTATGCAAACATCTCTGATACAAAATACTCAGCTAAAGTTCGATGTAACATCTCATAATGACCCTCTTCTACAGATCTAATAATTCCAAAGCTAAGAAGCTCTTCTAATTTTTCATTATTAACAATGACGTCTTCACCCTCGAATGGTTCTTTAATACCTATTAAATGTTTAGTTTCCTCTGTACCAAATAATTCTTTAAATGCCAACCTGTGGTGCATTTTACTAACAAATTCCTTAAACCAGCATTCTGATATTTTACCAAAATAACAGGATAAATTTGTTTTTTCAGCAAAAAATATTTTGAATCTCTCATCAATAAAATATTGATACAATTTTAAAATATTCAAATCGTCAAAATCTTTTTTAAAATCATTCTCATTCGAAATAATAAATTTTTTTAAACTGCTACGAAAACTTTCTGCGAATAAACGTAAAGTCAATGGAATGCCCATGAAGTCATTACTTTTATCTGTCAGTATTTTATCTGCAGCATCAGATAATTCTTGATAATATATGTTAAATTTGCCATTTGTATCAGAAAAAATTACATCTAATTCATCTTTACTAAAACTGAATGCAAGAGAATTACGCCAAATATTGTAAAAGTACTTTTTTTGCACACTCTTTTCTTTGAGTGGTTCAAATTTAATATCAAATACTGAGAAAATATTTCGCAATTTGAAAGTATCGTGTTCACGTGCAGTAATCCATACGGTAAACTGAGTTTTTTCTTTTAAAAAATTTAATAACCTCTCAAACTTTTTTTTACCAGTTTCTTCAGTATCGTATGTTCTAATTTCATCAAAACCATCAAATAACAATAATAAAGGTTTTGATCCACTGCCATTTTTAAGAAAAAATTCTACCAAATTTTTTTCTAGAGGGTTTCTTAAATTTTTTGTATCTAATAAAAATTTAACTACAGCATCATTATTGATATCTTCTGGTAAATTGTGAATTGCTTCTTGCCAATCTCTTAAAATGATAAAAATTATCCAATACGATTTAAGCAATTTTTCCGATAAAATAGTTAAGGTTGTAGATTTACCCATTCCAGGCTTGTCAATCAGAATTGATGACTCATTTTTAATAATATTAATAATATCGACTTCAGAAACCATAATTCTCGAAACGTCACGCCAAATAATTTGTTTATCATCATTATTAGTTTTTAAATCAAGCCAATAAATAAATTTATCTTTCTCTTTGTCCACTAAGCGATCAAATTCATATTTTGTAGCATTTCTTTGAAGTAACATGTTTTTAGATTCATACATTATTTTTAATTTTTCCTGATTTTTTTCATCCTGTAACATAAGAATTTCATTAAATTCTTCAAAATTTTCTATACCAGTAAAGAAGAATATATTTTCATTATTCCATAATACTGAATTATCCTCATCAGGAATAATAGTTCGTTTAGGATACGCGAATTTTCTTTCTAAAAATTCCGGATAATATAAACTGCGTAACGTAAATTTATTTGATTTCCAGTCAATCCAGTAAGCTTTTTTATCTGGATTTTTACAGCACAACTCTTTAAAATTCTTTTCTTTAAATGTGGAATCTCTCAATTTGAGTGCATCAATTTTTTCAAGATCGAGTATATTAAATGGCAATTCTTTGTTAAGAAATAGATTTGTAACAAAAAAGTCCATTTTATTATCTTCGTCTATGCCACTTATCACAAGAATGTATTCTTCGGTATTAGCTATCACACAAGTACTCAAGTATTTTAAATTTTCAATTAAGACACTTGTATTTACTTCTTCATAAAATTTACTATAAGCTCCTTCTAAATGACTTTTTCCTAATAACTTACTATTAATCTTTATTTCTTCATCAGTAATAATTTGGACTAAAGTTTTTGTATCAATATTTAATTCATCTAGCTGTACAATTGATGGCGATGTGCCATCTGTTATTTTAAAATATAATTCTTTCAAACTTATTTTTTCTCCTTGAAATATTACCTTTGTGTTTAAAATATTTCTTTTTGATTCCAAAGTAAGAGTAAAATCATTAAAATTTTCTATGTCGTTATAGTTGTACTTCAAATCATTAGCAAATTTACTAGCCAAAGAGGTACAATTATTTTCTTTCTTGGTAATTAAAATAATTTTCTTGCTATTTATTCTCAATAAATTGTCATATAACTGATCATACAATTGTGCTATCTGATATTCTGCGGTAGCTGATATTTCACAGTCTATAATAAATAAATTATGACTATCTGCTGATTTGAAAGCATCAATTACTCGTTCTTGAGTTTTCAGTGTCAATAAAGTACTCAAACGCATAAAAATATAACTATCATCTTTTTTGTACTGGGCACAATCGTCTAATTGCTTTAAATCTTCCAATGCGTAATAAACTTTGATAGCACTTAATACCGTTTCTTCTTTTGTAATTAATGAGAAAATCTTTGAGGTATTTTGTTCGGATAAAAAATTTTTCAAGTCATCAAAAATATCATTATTTTCAAACTTAATCCGATAAGTACAAAGCTTTTCAGAGTAAGCTAAACTTAAGCCTACGGATATTAGAGTTTTTATTTTTTGTCCTATTTCATTGAAAAAATTTTCACCATCATCCTCATCAAGAAACACACCTTCTTTTCCTTTTTCCTTATCTTTTGCTTTAAACCAATCTAACATTTTTCTTTGAAAAGAATCAGCTACTAAATCTGCATTAAGTAAATTAAATTGACTATTTTCTCCCATTTCTTTAGCTATAATTTTTCCCAACTCAATCTCGTTAGGTTGATCTACTGCAAAAACTAAATCATCCAAGAAATTTGTAATAAGCTCATCACTAATCTTATCATTTGGTAAAGTAGACTTGAAATTCAACAATTCCTCCTGACAAGTTTTAAAATCGTTGATTTTATATTTATATTCCTTAAGATCATTAAAATCTAAATTTTCTTTTTTTAATTGATCTATTAATGCTTTTTTAAATTCTTTTAATTCACTAATTTGTAATTCACTATCATCAAAAAAAATTTCTCTAAATCGTACATAATCTTTTTCTTCTTCATCCTGCACTAATATATGACCAGCTAACTTATCAATGTTTCTTTTAATGACACCACTATTACGTATAGTAATACATCTTTCATTTTTATTCTTGCTAACTGATTCAACTATTTTTTCAACGAATTTATGTAAATCAGTAAAAGTTATTTTACTTAGTAATTTGAATACTTTTCCAAAATTTGGAGACACAACAAACTTTTTAAGGGTCAATTCTTCCAGATTTGAGTTGACTTTTACTAAAGCTGACATTAGAACCTTACGAAAATCACTAACCTCTTCAGTTAAGTTAAAATCTTGTAAAAAATCATCACGAAACTTGACAAATTTGATTTGTTTGTTATTTGTTTCTTCATTTGGGACAATATCAAATACTTTTTTGATTAATACATCATGATACAGTTTTAAAATAGTCTTTTTTAAATGCATAGGTTTGTCCTTTGATATATGATTCACTAATTCTTTGGCTAAAACATGCAATTCTGATGTTTCTTTCAATTTTTCATATATTTCATGATCTGTTCCAACGATCAGTTTATAACGTCTTGCAGATTCGTCTTCTTTTATAATATCTAACATTTCATCTCCTTCCACTATACTGTCTATATCAATTTTTGATTTTTTCAAGCTGTTAGTATCAAAACGTGCGTTGGTGTACAAAATAAATTCTTTTACATTGAATTTATTATAATTAGGCTTTTTATTAATATTGCAGTAGGAAATAAAGTATTTTTGTAAACTAAAATTATCATCTTTTTCTGTTAACAAGTCATGAGCTGTAATTTTTTCAGATCTATTCTGTTTATGTTTAGCTTGTATAAAACGTATTTTGTTTTCTCCATTACTCTCATACTTGAATACTAAATCATCAAATTTTTCTGCATCTTCCACTTCTATGCCTAAATTAAATTTATACTTCTTGTCCAACGCACGTTTTAAAAATAACATCTGCAATTTCAATTGATAAATATTGCCATGCATACTGTGGACTAATCCTCCTTTATGATATTTTTCTTTTGATTTGATTGGACTAGTTTTCGGAAATTTTTCGTCCTTATTTTGGTCTAACTTATATCTTTTTGCACAATCTACACCATCAACAGGAGAAATAGCTTTTCTTTTTTGGGAAACATAATTTTTAGACGTACCTGGTTTTTCTATATCATGTATTTCTGACGTTTGAGTTTGACTTGGATGATTTTTGTTCAAATCCAATCCTGTTTCATTATTATTGTCATGATTTTTATTTTCAATATCTTGGCGTTGCTTTGAAATAAACTCAACAACGTCCATATAATTTTTCTCTAACGATATGTCAAAAATTGTTTGGCCACTTGCATTTTGAGCATTGATATCTGATCCACTTTTCAGGTAAAGTTCAATTTTTTTAATTATTTCTTCTTCTGATATTTTTTCATGTAATATAACAAATAATCTATCCTCGTCGCTACTTAATGAAGAATTTCTTGGAAGATCCATATCTTTAAAATATTAGCAAAAGTAGCCTTGAATATTTTTTCTTTTATTCTAATAAAAATTGTTAACAGATAGTTTTATAGATAACTAATGTTACTTCATTTACAAACAATAAGTAAAAAATTAGAATAACAATTATGCTATACTGATACTATTTTTCTAATGATTTTTTTTATATTTCAACTCTAGACTTTTAAAAATTACCATGCATAAAAATTTTTCTATAAATGAATAAATCTACGCACTTGCAAAATTTTTTAGATTAATAACTTATTGCATACTGGAGATTGACTATGGCACGTTTTATTTTGAAGCGATTAAGTTAATCTCTGCATTAAATTTTATCATTTTTATAAATATATATTCTTACTAATTAACCATTTGCAAAAAAAAGGTATTAAAAAATATGAAACAAATTGAAAAAAATACCAATAATGGTGCTCTAAAATTAAACTACCCTTTAAAATAAATGCAAATTATGGCACTTTAGTGCAATATAGTTTAAAAAAAGAATGTTAATAAAACGTAACATTCAATTGGCAAGAAGACATGTAAATAAGTACATAGTTGAAAACTTATTTACTAAAACTATCAGATCTAATTTAAAAAAATTGATATTCTGTATAAATAAGCGTAGTTCTAATTAAATTAATCCACTACTCACAGCCTAGGCAAATTAAAACTTCGACTTATGGTAAAGGATATTACTTTTATCTCATTGCGATTTTTAGTTCTAGACGTAAATACTTAAAATAATTTAATCATATAGCATTGTCTCTTATTTTGACTTAAAAAAAGTAATTTTTTGGCTATTTGACCCTTCTTATAAAACTAAAAGCTGAAACTTTTAATCCCACTTAAAAATATATAACTATAAGGCTTATATTTAAATTTTTAGAGTATCATCTAAATTAACTTTAAATAAATTTTTCGTCCATACTTTTTAATTAGTTCCCGATCGTGTCTGATTATCATAAAAAAGAAAAAACATGTATTAATGAAAATATAAAAAAAACATTAAAATTATTATTGATGGTTGAATATTACCTTTCAAAATTGAAGTTGCAGAAAACTGGATTACGCTTGAGGTAAAATTATCTCCAACTGCGTATCGTTTACAACAGAATGTTATTCTCCAAACAATAAATAATCTTCTATTTTTTTGTCATGCTAAATTCAAAGATACGTTGAACCTTACAGTAAGATGTTTTGGAAAAAAGTATCCAAGCTTGCAACCACTTTTGATAGGCTGGAATATTATAAATAAATATTATTACTAGCCATTAGGCAATAAAATCATTTTTGTAAAGACATCATGCATTTGACTTGAAAGATTAATTTAGATAAACAAAAAAATGAAATTTATTTATAAAATATTTTTTCGTCGGTTAAAGATATATGCATCATTTTTCAATAACCCAATCTTTGAATGTATTTTTTTTTAGAGAAAGGTGTATTTATGTTACGTAATTGACAAAATAGTTATTGATATCTTTATATTTGAATATTTTATCATTCCAAACGATAATTTTTTTTGCTAATATTTCGAAGGTAAATAATTTCTTAGTTATCAATCAATAAATATAAATTAAAAAAAATGCGCGAGCACGTCCTTCTAACATTGACTTGAGTGCTCTACTATCTAAATATCCTTAAACAGGATGGTATATACCGACAACCTACATTACCGACATTAGCGTACTTATTAATTATTTTAACAAAAATAACTTAAAATTTAGCAAAACCCGAGATCATATGCCCTTCCTTAGAGCAGTATCTATCATATAAAAAAATTTTAAGTCAAAATATTGTCGGCAAGTTAAAAAATTCTTGCTTTGACTTTTTTTTTTTTTTTTTTTTTT
>JAPYZE010002535.1:0-24035 GCA_030522805.1 Leptomastidea abnormis
ACCCACATATATATATATATATATATATATATATATATATATATATATATATATATATATATATATATATATATATATGGAAAATGCGAAACAGAAAGAAGCGATGAGTTATATGGAAATAAGCCGTACTTATTACCTATTTATCGGAGAGCTTGCGATAGATATTTCGGTTGGAGCTTGTCCAGACAATCCGAGGATCGTCTCAAAATGTATTGTCGGTCGTCTTATCACGCTGGAAATTGTCGTTAATGTCATCATGGCGAGTAGATTAGCGCTCTCGCGGAATATCCCTTGATATCTATACCTATATATGTATATAATGTGTAAAAATAAGCTCGACTGTTCTATATTAAGACGGCGAGTGTTGTATGGTATTGATCGGAACTAACTATGAATTAATAAAGTATATGACGAGTTTGTGTCAAGGTGACAGGTGCACGTTTATAGACTATCGCTCTTGCGACTTGTTATATTATTAATTCTGTTTTTCTCTTTTTTTATTTCTTCTTTTTCTTTTCTTCTTTTTTATTTTAATTGCAAGTAATTTTATTTTCTTGACTTTTCTTTTTATTTTATGCTCTCCTATTATGTACCTGATTTGTTGTACGACTTCGTTACTTCTCATCATTTTCCCGTAGCCTTCTTTTTTTTTTTTTTTGATAATAATATTATATTTTTATTTTGTTTTCTGTAATACGTTTTTCCATGAAAACTCAATCGATATTCGGTTTAATATATAAGGTTGCGATAAAGAATTCTGCTGCTACTGCTTGCTAATATTCATCGTGGATTACGCCGTGGATCTAATTTTAGAATGAAAAAGAGAAAAGAAGATTAAAAAAGAAGAAAAAAATACAAGAAATTTTTTTAAATTGTTTTTACAAAATTGGCTAGTACAAATATCGCATTTCTTCTTCAAAGTGATTCTGCTACGTCGTACAGTTTCTCTTTTTGTTTGCTACCTGCAATAACTTGAAAAAAAAAAAAAAAAACAGTAAAAATCTAGAGTTCCCTCGAATAATCATAATCAAAACATATTCACAAAATAAAAAACTCGAGAAAAAAAAAACAAAAAAAAAAACAAAAAACAAAACGAAAAAAAAACCATTTCTCTCTTTACATCGCTAGCAGTCAGTTGATATTGTCGCTCTGGGCCCCTGGTTTTCCGTGACCAATCGATTTTTCGCTTATACAAGCCTCCACCCCCCCTCCCCCCCCCCGAATGAAACAAACTACACGCCCAAAACCTCATGCCAAATTGTCTCATTCTCACCAAAAAAGCCTCGGGCAAACTCTTTAGTTCTCTTTACACCTCCGCTTTTTCGTTTCTAACAATAAAAAGAAAAAGAGAGAGTATAAAGAGAGAAAGTTTTTCGCACATCGCGTTTGCCTTTTGTCTGAAGTCTTTATATGTATAGGTGTGCACTGCAGGTACCTGTGAACACTCGAGAGTCTATATATTATACATGTCATAGAGAGAATTTGCAAAAGTATATTTTTGATAGCTGGTTTGTACAAATCACACTCTGCAGGCACCTATTAGGAAACAAAGCCCCGCTCGCGACCTTGTTTTTTTTTTATCTCTAGCCTTTTCCTATAGTCAGTCAGGGAGCCAAGTGGCCGCAGACTGATCGATCACATGCAAATATATTATAGCTTAGTTAGTATCCTATCTATCCATCCATCCATCCATCCATCTATCTATCTATCTATCTATGTATGCATGGATATAATATAAAAACGTGGCGACGCGTCTGATGTTGCAGGTACGGAGATATGGTGCCGGAGACAATAGCCGGCAAAATCGTCGGCGGCGTGTGCTCGCTCAGCGGTGTGCTCGTGATCGCCCTGCCCGTGCCCGTCATCGTCAGCAACTTCAGCCGCATTTATCACCAGAACCAGCGAGCCGACAAAAGAAAGGCGCAAAGGGTAAGTGTCTCTCCCTCCTACTCCTACTTCTTTTCATTCCACCAGAATCTTGGATCATCTCGTCCATTGTTGCAAGCACGAACTTTTCTGTACAGCTGCTGTATGTACATTGATTATAGTTATATAGCTTTGTTACAGCAGCTGTAGCTGTTGTCAATTTTTTCGCCCGAACTGTCGACGAGTGGGAATGAGTTATATTGTTCGTGGCAGATAATAAAAGAGGTGCTTTCTTTTTCTTTTTTTTTTTTTTACCATATACGATGACAGGCAGGAGGAACAATTGGGCCGATACAATTGTTAAATCCTGGTGGAATATATGTATGTATGTATGTATGTATGTATGTATCTAACACGTTATATTGTTCGCGCATAAATTATCGCTGCAGCACTAGCAGCGTCGATGCTTCAAGCTTATAGCTTACATGGCCTGAATATTATATACCCTACAGCTATTTAATAAAACGGAGAATTTTCGCAGTTTATCATTAGCTCGCAAGGGGACGCAAGTATGATATAGATACATAATATAAGCATGCAGTGAATAAACGCTGGATGCTGTTCCAAAGCGACTTTATTAAAGAGCATAGTAAGTATACCACCCCCTCCCCATCCTTCCACACACACACACACACACACGTACAGGAAAGAGCGCAATGACATTATTCATCTAGCCATGAAAATTCTTTGCCGTAAGAGCGAAAAGCTTTAACCTCCGCCGAGCTGGCGCGCTTAGCAGGCTTATGAATAGTTTATGAAGTGGAACGTGAACATGACAGCCAATGGACATACTTCCTTTACCTTGCTCATCGGGGTCAATATCGCTTAAGATATATATATATATATATTTATACGCACACACATTTAGTCTCTCTCTCTCTCTCTCTCTCCCTCTTACCCTGCCTCTGTATCCCTATTTCTATCCGTGTATGCGTGTAAGATTCAATCTTCTTTGACGGAAATTTTTAAACACGTGCACATACACATACACACACGCGCGCGCAGACACCTATTATTTTCGATGTACGCGTATAAGTAGACAAACTCAGCTATCTCGATTTCAAAGCATTCAAGCGCAATCTAATCGAGACGTCATTGTTGGAGCAGCTTGAAAAAAGCAAAGAAATAATAAATGGAGAGAGCATAACAGGAAGATGAAAGTAAGGGATGGCTATAGCTCTCGGCTCACGCTGCGTCGAGATAACGTGGCGGTACTTATCATAGAAACGAATAGGACAGAACGATATAGAACAAGTGCGATAAAAAATTAGAAGAAGCCATAAGCGTAAGTGAGTGCAGCTCCGCATGTGACGTTGTGTACGCAACGAGTGCAGAAAGAAGAGCTAAAAACCAACAATGCGTTATCTCTACTTTGTGTGCATTCTTTTTCCTTTCTTCTCTTCTTCTTCTTCTTCTTCTTCTTCTTCTTCTTTGCATTTGGTTATTTTTTCATTAATTAATGTGCAGGTGCAAATATATCCACCATTATGCATAAATACAGTATTGTCGGCTCTTGTTTTTCCGAATGCAAACCTGCTCATCGTGGCCATCATCTTTTCGAATAATTTTTTTAGTAGTCTACCTTTGGCCGATGGCGAAGAGACAAGCGCAGAAAATATGGGAGTAAATAAAACTAAAGAGGCAAAAAGGGAAAGATAAAAAAGTATAAACGATCAGGATGGCTTACATCTCTGCAGCTACCTCTTGGCTCGGCGTCTGCCTAGAGCGCAGCTTCACCATCACCACCACTACCATCAGCGCGTCACGACCTTTTACAATTGTATTATCATTGTACGCGCGAAGAGAAAGTTCGCGTCATTGTTGCAGCTGGTGGGCAACTTTGATGCATTGAAACGCAACGCGTGTATAGCAGCAGCAGCCGCCGCCGCCGCTCCTATATATATAGTAGATATACCTACACGACTTTTTGTAAGGCGAACGATAAGCGTGGCATTCTACCCCCTCACCTTTTATTATCGCACGCTTTTTCCATTGCCAATTTTAAATTAGCCTCTGGCTGCTTCTGGAGCCTCTAAAACTTTTCTAGGTACAACCAGATGTTTTTAGGCTAAAGCTTAATAAAAATGAACATCAATTTAGCAACAATTCAACCTAAATTACTTTTTAACTTCGGAGTAGAAAACTTGAAAAAACAACAACAACAAGAACAAAAACGAATACGAATACGAATAGCAGGTTAAACGAAAGTTAACGTCTCTCCTTCCCCCCCTCCCCCTCCCTCTCTCTCTCTCTCTTTCTTTCTTTTGTTTTACTTTATTTTTGTTTCTTTTTTTCATCATCCACTTTGGAGTAGGTATAAAAAACCGCTGCCAAGACGATATTAAATTCTCGCCAACACTTGCACTTTCTTTCATCCTCTTTTTTCTCCGTTCCTTGTACACCGAAACGTCTGCAACGCGACATTAATCAGCTGGTCTGCGCGTGTAATCGAAAAATCAAAGACCGTCAGACTTGTAGGTACATCAGAAATATCGTATAGTAGATTTTATTAGCTTGGCAGTGAGTTCAAAGCCTCGCGCGCCGCCAATAAATTTTACCTTCCCAACCTAATATTAATTTTCAATCTCGGAGAGCTGGTCGATCTGTTGGGAGTGGTAGGCTGGGGGATGGGGGGGGGGGGTGCTGCGCGATAATTCACGCAACCAAAGCTCGTTTATTTTCGCTTGTCGAACGCGACCGCGGCAGCTACAGTCGAGGCCGATCCGACGGATTTTCTTTAATTAATGCGACGACCGCTCCCAGCGCTTGCTTCTCGGCCAATTCATAAATTTTCATATTTTCTTTACCTACTCCTCCTTCCTTCGCCTTCGCTCTTGATGCTCTCACAAATACCTAATCCTCAGTTATTGCCAATATAAATTCGATATTACACGCGCATACCTGGAGCCGTGAATAAGAGAAGATCTTTTGGCATTATATACCACATCGGAAAATACATTTCTTCCCCGCAAAACGGGATGTACGTAAATCAGCAGCACCCACATAAGGATCTTAAAAGTGCAGTCAAGAGTCCGCTCATTGTTCGACTCGTGTACCGTTTGTTGTATCGTGTGTTGTTTGAGTCTATCGATTCTTTGGCGTTGATTCTCACAAGTTACACCAGAAAGCCTCGTGACTTTGCCGACGTAGCTGTTCAGGTCTTGATTTTTCTAATAAATACCTTGCCTTTTTTTCCCAAGTAGTTTGTCTATTTTTACGATGTTTTTCCTTGTAAATTAGAACGAGAAATATGAAGGGAGCGAGAGAAGGGTAAAGTTTTTAAAAAGATTACGAGCAAATTCATTAGCCAAGCAGATATACGTGTATATGCAACTCATATTTATATCGGCTCTTCTTTAACCTTTTCATATCTATCTATGTATGGCTGGTATACGTATACATGAATTTATGTATATGCAAATGTGCATATAATATTTAGTTCTCAATCTCACCTCGGATGAGCGTATAAAAATATAAAAATCCGGCGATTAAAAAGTCTTATCAATGTTTGATCTAAGAAAGAAAAAGTACGCGCTTTAACTGCATCACATATGATAGAGTCAAGACAAGAAGAATCAAGATAACGGTATAGGTAGCTGCAGAGACTGCGGAAAAGAAGAAAGACAGAGACGAGGGATACAAGGTGGAGGGGGAGGGGAGGGGAGGGAGAGAGCAAGGTACATTGAAATTGAAATGACTTGTGCATGAGGCGTGGGGGCGGAAAGAGAAAGAGAGAGAGAGAGAGAGAGAGAGAGAGAGAGAGAATGAGAGAGCTCCTCCTCTATTTCATTCTACCCCCCGTAGCTCCAAATCAAATCGCTAACGTGCTGACATTAAATGCAGATTGGTGTCAATCGCTCGGCCCCATTCCCCGCTTCGGCTTGCGAATCTGCCTTCACTGAGGGCTATTTTCTGACGATGCCAACGCCTGCATGGCTGTACGACTCCTCGAGCTCTCTGTACTCGTCTTCAATCCTAATATTATTATTATTATTTTTTTTTTTGTCAGAACTCGTTTTTTTGAAACTTAATTTTTTATGATGATTTTTGTTAGCTCACAAAAAGCATAGGTTAAGGACAAAAATAGGAAGAGCGAGCCTTCATTGCTAAATACAGATTCAGCGATGCTCAGGATAACAATAGAGAATAATAGAGTGAGAGAGAGAGGGAGAGAGAGAGGGGGGGAGGGGGAGGGGGGGGAGGTAAAATTGACTTGGATTAACTTGCAAAATCAAAGTTAATCTCGGCGTCACCACGCGAGCGCTACCGGCGGTGTCAGTGCGAGAGAGAGAGAGAGAGAGAGAGAGAGAGAGAGAGAGAGAGACTGACTGACGTCAACCACGGCACTTTGCATGACAATCGAGGCTATTTTATTACGCTCTCGGTGCTGCTTGTTGTTTGTGTTGAGTTTCGAAAAAAATTGCCACGACACTCTAGTCCTTTTGGCTGAGTTCATTGAATATTTGCAGGTGCTCGCGTAAGTTTTGTTCCCTCTACGAAATTTTATAGTCGTCGTCGTCGTCGTCGTCGTCGTCGTCGTCGTCGTCGTTACACGGCTTTATTCTCCTAACTTCAAGTTTGCAAGCTCGTCGGCCTCCGATGACGACTTGCCGATCTGTATGGGGAGGTTTTCAATAAGCGAGCGTTCTTGGGCACGTTATTGGGCTTGAAAAATGAAAAAGAATTAAAGGTAGGCGGTGAAAGGGAGAAGTGGAGTAAGCGATAAAGACCATCACAGCAAGAGACGTAGCCTTGTTTCCCGCTATCACATCACAGCAGCTGCGAGAGAGCACTTTAAAGTGGACACAGCTCTGTGTTGCGGCCGACCAAGCTTTCACTAGCTCTGTCGCGAAATTTGAAATCTCCCAGAGCGAGCGTTACATTCTTCAGCACCCTACCCACCCCTCCCTGAGCGATCAATTCAGTTTCTTTTCTGTCTTTTCTTTTCTTTTTTTTAATAACGCTTGCAAAGTTTGACTGGGGCCACCGAAGCATATACGCGATATCTCATAGAGAAAAAAAAAAAGAAAAGAAAAAGAAAACACGTGGCTTACGAGCACCTTAAATTTTTCGGAAAATGAGCGAGGCCGCGACGCGTAGCTCTGTGAGTTGCGGTGAGAATAATACAAATGCTCCAATTCAGTTGAGCGCCAATCGCATCTGTATACCGATCGGCAGCTAAAGTACGTGTAGTATATAAGAGGCGGGCGGAGTTCTGAAAGCGCTTGATGCGCAAGCACCGCGGCCGAAAGGTCTGATACTTATTAGCCCGTAGCGAGGTTACAGCAGACCGATTGGATTAGACGTTAATGCAGCAGCTAATGCTATTCCATCCCAGTCGCTCGCCCGCGCGCTTCCGGAAGCTGGGCCGATTCAACCTCAGAGGAATCCCTGGGCTCCAACTTCAAAGGCTCGAGAGTTCATCCTCCCAGCGCTTTCTCTCTCTCTCTCCCCCCCCTCCCTTCTTCCTTTTCTCTTGCCCAACCTCCTGACTTATTTTTTCAAATTAGTCTCGGGCGGACGGTCCTCGGATCACTGCCAACAGCTGTTGCACACTTCTTCGTCTTTCGCGGCGCCTTTTGTATATGAGGACGGAGTCAGCGTTGACTTGTTGGCCAGAGAAAAATCTCTTTCGCCACATATAAAAATTAGATGTACCTATAGTTATAATGTATAGGATAGGATATGGTTCGAGTAAAACACATTGTTAATTGTCTTTTTTGAATTGGTCCAACGTTTTTAATTTTAACTCTTCTCGAATATAAACCATGGTCGAAGCTGCAATCGATTCCATGAAGTTTTTTGTTTTTTTTTGTTTTAGTTTTTTTTTTTTTTTGATCGTATTACAACTACCAAGATTTTTAATTTAGATTGTAGAAGGGAGACCGGGGATGTTTTGAATTTAGAACGCACATTCACACGTAGGCGCATCCCTTTGTGCGAGCAAATGAGGCGCGAGAGTACTTTGGCGCTCTTCAGACTGTCGAATTGGAATTGCTTTTGCCTGTGAACGCAATGAACACCTTGAAATAATTCATTTCAGATTTGAATCTACTCGAGAGCTTGTCTACTTAATCGCACAGCACTTTGTTAATCGATGGCAACAAAACTTTATATATTATCGTTGACCGTGAGAGAATTCAACCGGCTCTATTTCAAAAATGAGAATTATTTCAATTATAATCTTTCATTAGATATTCGGCTTCGAAAAATCTTATTTATCAGCTAGAACTTGAAGAACATGAGTTGTAAAGTATAACGCGATCTCCTTGACTGGAAACAAAAAAAAGAAAGAAAAGAAAAGAGAGAGAGAGAGAGAGAGAGAGAGCAGAAGAATGGAATAAAAGATCTGGGCAGAAAGCGCGCATCTATTACGCGCTGTACTGGATGTATAATTTACATGTCGCAGTCGAACAACTCTCTGAACTCTCTTTTCTCTCTCTCTCTCTCTCTCTCTAACTTCGGTGCGCGTAGGAACGAACAAAAGATGTGGGAAAAAGTCTGGTTCGTTGATTCCTCCATTCTTGCGCGTGTAATCGCGCGCTTCCAGCTCGACCGATTATCATAAGCTTTCTATATATTTCTCTAACTCTTTCTTTTTTTCTTTCCTCAGGCCTTGACCCGGTAAATACAAATGTGATGAGAATAGCGAGGCCAGGATTGTAAAAGATCGATGCGTGCAAACTGTAGTTTACGACGAATCGTAATATCCGGTCGGTACTGTCTGCTTTTCGTCTTCGTAGAACAAGCTCGAATCGTTTATAAGCAGTCTGGTTTGTGCCCCCCCCCCTCCTATCTCTACCCCTCTATCTCTCTCTCTATCTCTTTGTCTCTCTCTCTCTCTCTCTCTCTCTCTCTCTCTCTCTCTTGGTATGTATTCATTATTGATCGTTTATCTTTACCGCACCTTCAACCATATTCGCCTGGTGCAAACGGCTAATGTTTGGGCTGCGTCAATTATTGTGCGCCATCGATCGGCCGCTCGGAGAGGATGAAGCTCGAGAGTGAGGCCAGTGATTCTGGGGCACGTTAGCATTTACCCGTGCATCATCGACAATAGTAATGACGTTGACTCGTCGTGCTTTTCGAGCATTCGATCCCCAATCATCTATAAGCTTCTTCGCAGAGTCTCGAGGAAAAACTACATGATTTCATGTGGAATGTAACTATGTGTTAGTGCCAAAGAGCCAAATGAGCAAGAGTCAAATTTTTCTCGGACTGCTTTGAAAAAGTTGCACTGCCGCGCGTGAATAAGGGGCCAATGTGCAAATGTCAATATATTTGCCTTCCTCGATGCCTTCCTCGGATCTCCACTGTAGATTGAACCGCAGCCCGCACTATTAACACGGTTTGCTTCTTAAAATGTCAAAAATCGAGAGCGAGCTACACATACGTACGCACACATACACCTGTAGAGCAAAAGGGAGAAGGAGAGAATATGGATATAGGTATTATACACTTACGTATGACTCTCTCGTGACCGTCATTCTATTTTTAAAGCGCTGAAAATTGATGGGGTGCACGAGTATAACCGACACGAGGGAGTCACGCGCAGCTATGATATTCCTTGAAAAATTCCAGCAGATTTTTGATTTTAATAAATTAATGCATCAGTACAGATCCAGATCAAGTATTGGTACCTGCTGTGTATAATTATAATGTGTAGTAGGTATATGTACATCCATTGCGAGTCTGATTAAATTAACACCAACTAGTAATAGTCAGAGCAGAATAGCAGATTTTATGTGCCGCGCCGAAAAAAAAAAGGCGTGCGACCCCATGGAGCTTGCACGCACATAAATAAGCAGGAAGAAAAATCCTCCCCTCCTCGCTTTCGGCTATATAGTGGTTCGTCTTGCGTGGCCTGCTTACCACCCATCCTATCCACCCTTTGCCCCTACGCTGTCATCTCATTGTCGAGGGGCTATTCTTAGCGGCAAAAACTACCCTCGACACGAGCCCCTGTTCGCCCTCCCTCTCTCTCCCTCTCTCTCTCTCTCTCTCTTTTATATGTTTCTTTCGTCGAGTGGCCTCCGGAGGTGGAGGCGCGCAAGCACGGCAAACCGAATGACGGGGAAGTAATGTAAGAAGAGCGCCCGCGGGCTAGTGCAGCGCGAGCGAGGGCAAAATAACGAGGGGCCAATGGCTTTTGGCATCTAGCTGTCCGCCCGTCACGTACGTCAGTAACTGCGAGCCTCCGGCCAGCTGCTGCTGCTGCTGCTGCTTCCTCTCGTATACCCAACTCCCTCATCCTAAATCTCCTTTTGGCCTTTCTAAAAATTCTCCTTGTATTTTGCCCATTATACTATCCGTTCGTTCTCGATTTTTTTATTCGTCGCGACCTGAGCTGAGCTTGAAGTGCGATGTGTCCTACAGGCCTGCATCATTACGCATCAGTGTAAGCTTTGCTGCGGCGATTTTCATTCATATAAATTTACATGTGTGTATCGATAGCTATTAGTGGAGTACAAGTCTGGAAGCTCGGTTGAAAAGCCAAGCGTCATCAATAAACTTATGATAGCAAGGGCGAAAACAAAGGAGGCTTGGTTTGCCCGATCAAGTATCAATAAACGTTTTTTCGCATGCAAATCATACGTGTGTGTGTGTGTGTGTGTGTGTGTGTGTGTGTGTGTGTGTGTGTGTGTGTGTGTGTGTCTATAGTGTACCTGAAAAATTAAAACACATATGGTAAAATGCCTCAAGAAAATACCGTTTGAAAATAAAGCTATACTATCTTCAATCCCAAAACAGTCTTTAATCTCGCGTTTTCTTGCATTGCTAAACTACCAAGAAGAGAGTAATACTAACATCTAAAATATTAGGTACATATGTATATGCATCAGGTGTTTTGTTAATATATTTATTATATCGCGTTCAATTTTGCTAATCAGATCTACAGGCGCGCCTCGTTCTACGCTTCATTCTACACTGTCTAGATACATGTTATGTTGTATTTTCTTCTGAACAGATCGGCGACATCATCTAAACTTTATATCAGAAATAGGAAAATTTTTGTTATTTATTTTTCATGAAAAATTTCTCTGATTTCTGGAATCATCCGATCAAATAAGCTTTTAAATTTATTAGTCTCGATGTCTTTTTATTATGTATATCACACTTTTGTTTTTTCGTAACGAGTTATCGTGCCAAGCTTTATAATGTACCTACCGGGTGTTCAAGTTCCACGAGTTAAAGGAAGCTCGTGGAAGTGACTCTCGGAAACTTTCCAGTAGATCGTTAATCGTATCGAGGGGGCGAAAAATAGCCGAGTTGCGGGTGTAAACTGTTTTGAGATTGGCCAGAGCTCGGTCAGAAGAAAAAGTAAGAAAAGAATCGCCGGGAATAGCAGCGAGCGCCAAACCGCCGCCTCCTCTTCCTCCTCCTCCTCCTGGCCCCAGCGCCTATGTATACTCGAGTATAAGTAGTCGACTTTGGATGTATGTAAACAGAACAACGAGGATGTAAACCCGCGGATATAATTATAGCAAGCACGTGGAGGAATTTTTTTCTCTGCGCGTACGCCTCGGATATAGATAGGAATGATCGCGTCACGTAGCGTTTGCCTTCTGGATGAGTCAAATTTTAAGAAGCGCAGGAGATGCGGGGATTAGTTGTGGAATAACGAGGTTAACAGTATATTTAAGAGTAAAGTTATATAGTTTAAGTATATATTGGTAGAGGTATTGTAGATGTGAACGGACTGCTTGCGTCGGATGTGCCACCCTGATAAAATTAAAATAAGACAAAAAAGCTTTGGAATTGCTTATATTTGAATGATTATTTTAAGATTGCGTGGATGAATTAGCACAGTTGATAAGCTCAGCGAAGAAAAGTCAAACTCGTATTATCTATAGAACAATAAAAAATCTTATTTATTGTCTTAGCGGAAAAACGTAGTACACGCAGCAGCAGCAGCAGCACGCATATTTGTAAATCTATCTTTTATCTCCCGGTCGACGAGTAGCGTCGCCTCAAAATCGGAGCGCACCGATTTCGACGTGTATTTATAAACGGAGGGGCTTGTCCGAACAGATCTCCGACCCGCGCACCGTCAAACATAGCCGAGTTTCGGATGCAATAAAATTTGATTATCGAGCTCTACCGTAAAACGAAACTGAAACTGTTCCCCGCCTTTCCCCCTTCAGTTCAACCCAGTCTCGACGAATAAATATTTCTGATTGTAACTCGTGTAAAATTCACTTCGGCTCGGAGTGCTTTCTAATGAGGCTTGATTAATTTTCGGAGTGCCGTGTTGCGCGGCCGTAACGATAGCAGTGAACTATATATTTCTCTCGCCCAGCGAGTTCAAAATGACGTCTTGATACGCGGAATTGATTCTATCATTAAATACAGTAATATTAAAATTATGAACTTTGCTTGATAACATTTTCGTATTATATTCTCTAAATTTGCTTGCTTACCTATTAATTCATCATCTTTTTTTTTTTTTTTTTGTAATTACTGCTACAAAATACATTATTATGGAATTTTTCCTAAAATAATTGAAAATAAAAATAAAATAATAAACATTTGGCATCAAAGCTTTAAATACGTATCACCAAAAGTATCAACAGTTTACCATAGATAAGCCTATCTCTTTCTCTCTCACTCCCTCTCACACACGCACACACACACACACACACACACACACACACACACACACACCACACTAACAATTTCTAGCAGCTAATCTTCCATATACGGATGCATTCCATCGTCATGCTTGCACAAAGCAGTCGCAGCAAGGGTAGTAGCTCTGACGCACGAATTATTACGCTCACTCTCCCTCCTCTTTTGTCGTTACTTAGTCAAACGCAATTATCATAGGAAAGGAGAAACCTTGTACTCGTTCCTTGGGTCTGCGATAAGCCAAGTCTGAACTCGCGAGCCGCGACTGACCGGAAAATTGACTGCGGCGAATTGGCCTCGCATCGCTGACTGGCGAAAGCGGCTCTCTGTGTGTGCATGTTCATCCCTAAAATGGATCCTTGGATTTGTGCGCTGGCTCTATACCACTTGCCACGCGGCTCGCGCGGCTGTGTTTGTGCTTGCTAGGGAGAAGGATCACACGCGTTAGCCGTGCGCGTAACCTTGTTTCGCTTAACTTTGACTTATCCTCGAGTTATCTACTGCTGCTGCTGCTGCTGCTGCTGATGCTGCTGCTGTACGCGAAATCAAAGTAACGTTATAATAAAAAGCTTATTATTGTTGTTATTATTATTATTATTATTATTCTTTGTAACTTTACTAATTACAAGCAATAACAAGGACAGTAATATTTTTAACTCGCAAGATAATACCAATTAACTTTCTCCTTAAATCAAATTAAAAATTTAGTCGACAGCAATAGCAGCAGCAGCAGCAGCAGGAGCTGACAAAAACTAAAATAATGCTACTCCTGTGTCCGTTCAATCACATCAAAGATAAGCGGCTCTTGTATTTACAGCGGCCACAAATTTAAACGCCAGAGCAAAATGTTCGAGGCTAAAATGCTTACGTGTCATAGATATAGATACCTCAAATGGCGTTACATACACGTATAATACACATGTGAAGCAGTAAGGGCGTAAACCCGAAAATACATCGTTCACTCGGGCGTTCAGCGAAGGCTTTTTCAACGCGTTCGTGGCTGTGCCACTCCTTTGCCACTCCCTCTTCTTGGCAAACGACCCAGTAGTACTGGCAACCCTGTGTAAATATATCAGACACACACACACACACACACAAACACACACACATCAGCACGTATCGCTCGCTCGCACACCTGCAACCTATTTGGTTAGCCCTTGACTAGTTGCGCGAGCTTTACATTCGCGTTTCCATATAACAGCTACGCAGCACGTGATCTAATAGCAAGGGCAGCTGCCTATTCGGCTTTCTTTTTCATTTTTCATTGGGACACAAAACTTTTCTTTTTATCCTAAACTTTCAACTAAACGAAGAGCGAATTGATTCTTTACAAGTGATGATTAACTTGATAATCGTCTCAAAAAGAGTAAAGCTTCATGGCAGCTTACCGATTGGGAGCTTGCGCCAGAATCTCAAATCGATATTTTCCACGTAGATCTTTCATTCGACGGATGTTCTATAGTTTATGTTTATAAAATGTAAGCAAAAGCAATAATAACGATACTATAGCAAGTAAGACAAGCTTACAGAGTAATGATTTTTGTGGTGCCAGTTATTGCAAATAAAACACGATTGGAGGTATAAGAGTTTTGCAGTAAGACATTTGCCAAGAGGTGCAGGAAGGCAGGCAGGCAGGCAGGCCTGGTAGCCAAATGTAATCTGATCACTGTGGCCGCTCGAGAGCCTCCAGTTCCGAGTGGAAGCAGCAGCAGCAGCAGCAGCGCTTCCAGTCACTCGCAGCGCAGCTGCTTCTTGGCTTGTACGTGCAAGCACGCCATCCCTTTTTCCTCCTCCTGTCTTGATTTACTCCCGAGCCGCTTCCGCCTTTCGCGTGTCTTTCCTGTCTCTCGCGCTTCATGATCTCTGCTTACCGTCTGGCATGCGAGCTACGTGACGACGCCGCTTGTGTGCATTTCTCAGTCGCAGCTGCGAGTTTGAAATTTTCACATACGCTTGCTGAATATTCGAATGCTCGCTTGCGCGAAATGGCAAAGGGGGATGGATGGATGGATGAATGGATGGATGTGCGATGATGGTAGATGTGATCCTCCGCGCTGTCAAGTCAGCGTTTGGTCATCAGACGCTTCTTGAATTCTGATCGATTTTTCGCGCTTTCACCTTAATCGGTCAAGCGAATATTTATTTATGCGCGCGCGCGCGTGTGTGTGTGTGTGTGTGCTTCCATTCTGAAATATAATTGTAAAAAGCGAGAGTACCGGAGAGTGAAAAATATTTCTCTCTCTCTTTCCTCTCTTTCCTCTTTCTGTCTCTCTCTCTCTTTCCTCTTTCTCTCTCTCTCTCTCTCTCTCTCTCTCTCTCTCTCTCTCTCTCTCTCTCTCTTGATAAACGCTAGCTCTATTTTGCTCAAGAAAAACGATAGGTTGGCCATGACTTAAGGAAAATTAAGTGAGACTTTAGTGGCTGCAGTTTGGCGGCCTTTTTTTTAAATCCATTTTACGCCTCGTAAAGTCTCTTCCCTACTCCTTCACTACCATCACCCCTGTGCAGCTATTCTTTGCGTACCCCTTCCACGTCTCTATGGCCATAGTCAAGAACGCAAACTCTGTTGTGCTTCGGCTTAGTTTAGCCTGCGTTAAAGCAGCCACGCAACAGACTAGGATTAGCAAGAAGTTCGTTATCTCGTAAAAATGTTAGTGGAAACAAATGATGCTTAAGGGCATGCTCTATAGTTGTACCCTAACCCCATGGTTACCGACAATTGTCGATTTTGCAGTATTCGGCGTAAATTCGCGAGTTTTTCAAAATATCTCAATTGACGCACAATCTATAAGTCATTTAGATTGCGCGCTGACAATTACGTATAATATATTTTGACTATAATTATCAAGATTTTGACAATTATGTTGATTCGCGACGAATAATGTAAAATCAGGTGTAGGAATCTACGTCGATATAGAGCATGTCCTTAATCAGCAGCAGCACGAAAAATTACGAGGTAAATTATGAGCTTGGCTGGAGCTTTTCAGATGCGTCGACCCTATCGAAAAGATTTTGCGCACAAGATAATTTTAACTTTGCAATAATTTTTGGGAAATACTTCAAAGAAAGGGAAACTTTTATTTTAAATATATTTCTATGTGATTAAAAGCTTGCCTGATAATATTTGTAAGACGAAAAAATTCTGCTTAAGTTAAAGTTTAAATTCGTTTTATGTATAAGAATAAAAAAAAAAAAAAAAAAAAAAAAAAAAAAAAATAAAAAAAAAAAAAAAAAAAAAAAAAAAAAAAAAAAAAAAAAAAAAAAAAAAAAAAAAAAAAAACGTAAGTTATAGTGAGCCAACTTCCATGAAAGAGGCCGAGAACGCGTGAACGACATAGTAGTAAGAGACAGAAAGGAAGAGAGAGTGAGAAAGAGTGGGAGTGAGAGAGAGAGAGAGAGAAACGTACAAGCGCAGAGAGCGGACTGAACCATTCCGAAGAGGGAGAGGGAGGGGGAGAGCTTTGCTTGGATTGACTCGTCCTGAGCGCCTCCCATGAGCTTTGCACGAGCCGATTGCAATTTCCCGACTAGCGTAACGAGGCCGTCGCCAGCTTAATTGCCGTGAGGGCTTCCCCTTCACCCATCCCCGAGTCCCCCGACTACTGCTCTAGTGAGTGCGGGTGAGAGAGGAAGAGAGAGAGAGAGAGAGAGAGAGAGAGAGAGAGAGAGAATGAGAGGTCTCGGAGAGAAAAAAATTCTCTTGGTCATTACGCTAAACTCGTACGACTCGTCCTTTCATCGCACATCCCAGCTCTCTCACCACCACCCTTGCCCATTCAGTACGGTGTACTCCGTTTTTTCTCCTTTTTTTTTTCCTGCCTAGTGCCTAGCCTAGCAAGACCGTTCTGACTTTTAACGGACTCTCGCCTGACACGAGTCCCGTTCTCTTCTGAATCCCTTTTTCCAATCTTCAATCTGCTTTTTTCTTCATACTTTATTTTGTCTGCATTTTTACTTGTCACGCGGAGCAGCAAACCTTTTTTAACAAGCAATTCCCGAAGCAAGTCTTTTGCTCACTTTTATATATATATATATATATATATATATATATATATATACCTATGGGTATACCTATACATATCTTTACACAGATAGGGGCAGGAGTGGCTTTAATTTTGATTTTTTCGCTCGATTTGTAAGAACAGTCATTAAGGGCTTTACAGAAATTAATGAAACGTTCAAATTACTTTGCGCGTTTCTGAGGCTCGCGAAAAACTGTTTCGAGCACCTCGAGTGATTTTATGGGAATGAGAGTAGGTAAAGATTGTCGAGTAGTCACAAGCTCTGCGTTGTTGTTTCGTGAAAGCTTTGCGCGAGGCCAGTGTTTGATTTAGCTGCAATTGCGAGAGCTTGCTCTTTAAAATAACTTTGCAGAATGGGCTATAATCAATTTTTATTTCAACTTCGACAAAGTTGGGTAGATAAAGTTGCATAAATATCGCGTCTTACTAAACCCTGATTTTACTACTGAAATTGCTTGAACTTCTAGCAATATCATGGAATAAAAAAAAAAAAATTAAAAGAAAAGATAAAAGAAAACAAAAAGATTCTTGACATGCAAGCGGAATATTTGTCAGACGGAATACATATGCAGTCACTGATAAATATCTCGTAGGTCGTGATTGCCTCACTTCGACCAGCTGAGACGGGCTATAATCAGGTCGGCGTCAGCAAGGATAGCTACGTGGATCCTAAGCGGTAATTGCACGGTGGGGCTTTTGAGATAAGGCACTTGCGTCCCTTGCGGCGAAAGTGGCGCAAGCGCATCTGGTAGTTGTATATATATATATATATATACATATACGCACATTTGCTTTTGGTGACTATATGTTCGAGACGATGCTCTAGACACTGTACCTATATGAGCCATTTAAAACTGCATGCCCGATCACCCGGCTATGTGCGTGATTCTCAACGCGTTTAATTTGCAAATATCCCACAGGGATTGTCGTCTTGTAAGAAAGCAGGCTGCTTGACGTAAAATATCTCATTTCACTTCGTCAGTATATAATATTTATCATTTTTAAAAGTTGATGTATGTATAGAAATATATAAGTCTGTGTGTGTGTGTGTGTGTGCGCGCGTGTGTAAATGCAGATGCATATTAAGGTAAACTATATATAATGTATGTATTGATGAGAATATGTAACATTTGAAATTGCAGAAAGCCAGACTTGCGCGTATAAGGATCGCCAAGGCGTCGAGTGGCGCTGCCTTTGTGAGTAAGAAGAAAGCCGCGGAAGCTCGACTAGCAGCCCAGGAAAGCGGCCTGGAAATCGACGAGAACTACAAGCAGGAGGACATTTTCGAGCTCCAGCATCATCATTTGCTGCGATGCCTTGAGAAGACGACGGTGAGTCATTGTTACAATTTCATTATATCGTTCGTTTGAAATTCCTCCTCCCCAAATAGCTACTCATATTTTTACACTCCCAGCTGCTCTACGTACCAGCGATTCGTTTTTATACTTTTGATTACTTTCTCGGTTTTCAAACTCCTGTTTTTATTACGAGTGACATTTGAAAGTTTTTCGTTTCACTCAATAACGGTCATCATTATAATTCTCTTATGACTTTCTTGTTCGCATATAGCGTCAATTAACTTTCAAAGTCAACCAAATGGCGAGTATTAGAAATTGTTTAATTGCCGATTTTCAAGAAGTACAACACAATAAAAAGTATATATATATATATATATATATATATATAGCGGACGGTAAAAACTGCAAATGAGCGTAACTAACTCGCTCGGCCCCATTACCACGCCGTAAAGCCTCGAGAAAAGCGATACAGCCGTTAACGACACTCTGCGAAAGAAAAAAGAGAGTTAGAGAAAGAGAATTAGAGAAAAGGAAAAGTGATGACGACGACGACGACGACGACGACGGGGAGCTCGAGGCACACCAAGATAATTGCTTAGAAAACATAAACGCACAATCCAAGGCAGCAAAAGTCAATTATAAAAGCTCTACGCGACAAAGGCCACGCAAAGTTGCGGTCCATTAAGTGCAAAAAGAAGGGAGCACTCGTTCAGTCATCATTCTCCACCGCCTCTCTACGACGAAATCAATCCGCTCGCGTTACACCTCTCTTTCTCTCGGAGCCGTCAAAGCTTGAACGACTCGATTCGAAAGATGCGCATATTCCCCACGATCTCGGCCGATTTCGACTTGCGGAGAAAGAACGAGGATAAAGACAGCAGGAGAGAGTAGGCTGGCTGCTTATTAGGGAGGAAAGCTGACGCTGACACCAAATACGCCCCCCCCCCCCGTGGCTCTCGCTCCCCTTTCCACCTTCTTTCTCTCTTTGCTCTTCTCATCCCCCTCGTCCCACGTTCCTGCATCTCGAGGCATACTTTTCAAGGAGGCCGATGCTCTTCTTCCTTCCCTGCTTTCAATACGCTCCCTCCCCCTCTCTCTCCCTCCATCTTGCTTGGCAACTCATTACGGACTAATTCACTTAAATGAGCGACTCTATCGATCGACATTTCGAAGAGGCGATCATTTCTCGTTCGACGACTGAAATCAGCTGCTTACTTTCACCCCCCCCCCCCCCGCATCATATAATTTAGGCACTCTGTTCACTCACCGTGCGTATTACAAGAGATATTTATTGCATTAGTCTACTTCGCGCGCGCTTCAATTCAATCGCGATCCTCCAGCTATTTCCAGTGTATATTTTCATAGTCAGAGGAGAAAGAAAGACCTCTCGAGCTTTCGCTCATATTAATATCCCAATCGTTTGAAGAGAGATGAAACAAAAAGGGATAGAGGAGAGCGCAGAGGGAGCTTATTATTATAATTTAGTCGCATTCTCGTGTCTCTCACATATCTCGACTCTGTAGAATATCAAAAAAACTATCCATTTGCGTTTTGTATAGCTTCAACTTGGAGCTTGCAAGCTCGCCGAGCTCTCAGGATATACCTATGTATGGCTTTACAGAGTAGTGCCGGTGTCCAGACGTGCACCACGGTGCTGATAAGGCACTACTGCGCTGACCACTGAAGCATCCAGCAGCTCAAGGGATGAGGGGAAAAAGAGGGGGGGGGGGAAGAACAAGGGACTGGTTAAAATCATAAAGAAGTGATCTTATGGTCGTTGCTACTGCTACTGTCCTCACGATAATCAGTACCTCTACCGTCCTCCTGGCACTTTACGACAGCCTCTCACGCCCGCGTGGATCAATCTCAAGCTCGTAAAGTTGCCCTGGTGTGCACAGAGAGGGTCGGAGTTGGGGGGGGGGGGGGAAGGAGGGAGAAGTAGGAATGCGCTTGCTTTCGAGCTATTTGTAGCTAGCACATATTACCGGCTGATATGTGTGCGCTTGAGGCGGGTGCAAGAGAGGCTGCTGACCGAGCTATCGATAAATTCGTAACGCCAGCCAATCGCCATCCCTTATACGTATTTATACACAAGTTCGTAGTGCTGTTCTCGTTCTTAATTATATCGGACAGCTGGGTGTCTTTTGTAACAACGCGATGATCTTCCGTCAGAAGGTGAAGAATGTATGCTCAAGTTATGTGGCAGATAATTGTAAGCTTGCGAAGAGAGATACCGCGGCGGACGGGTTACCGAGTATCTTTGGAATATCTTGCTTTTTTGCCTCTTCGGTTCGCTCGGGTGAGAAAAACTCTTCAAAAACTTATTGGTAAGCGAACTGAATTTTCAAGCGCGCATTCAAAATTTGGCCAAGGACCATCGATATCTGGGCTGGGAGAAATCGCTGAGTCAGCGGACACAAGTATGCTTGTTGTTCAACAAGAGTATTATAGACATGACGACGACGACGACGACGATGACGACACGTTGAAAGTGTCAAGAGACGGAAAAAAGCGCAAAGATGCAAATGCAAAGATATGCGCTGAACAGCCTGCAATTAATTCAATAAATCTTCGAGAATTCAAGTTCGAATTTCACCTACATACTTGTAGAGACGCGTACTTGCGGTAAAGCTTGGTGTTGTACCAGTCGAACTAGCGCTTTTTCATATGTTCGTTCAAACGCATAAGAGTGCCTATAGCTCGTACAAGCCTCGGAATCCACGATCGAATCATTATCCAGATCCACCCCGATCCTCCTCTCCGCGCGTGACATTTGAATTTCAATAAAGGCTTTGCCACGATTAAGACTACGACGACGACGACGACTCTGGTGCATAGCTTTAATTTCGCGCCAGCCGGCGCGCACTGATTTCTCCTCGTTTTCGCCGCATCGTCATAAACCACACACCGAGCCCGAAACCTCAACTACCCAGGGACTTTGGCGTTTATTAATGCAGCAGCAACAGCAGTCGCTGAGATTTCGTCGACGACGATGCCAGCGGCCTGCACTTCTCGATTCTACTCCGCTTTTCTGAGAGTGACGATGCGTATTTTTAAAAATGGCTCTCAAAATCATAAACTCATGTGATTTTGATTCGAACAAGAAGTCAATTGAAGTTCGCGTGGACAACGATTGAGCTCGTTTCTTTGTATTTGTTTTTTCATTGCAAATATTAAAAAATCGTTTCAAGTCGACAGTAAAACAGAAATGGGTTTTTGTGTTTTTTCAAGAAAAGAAGTTTTTCTTCGACTTTATTGCGGCTGAAGTATCGTCTTTGCAAAAATGAAATTTCAAAGTTATTTGTTTTTAGGCAGGATTTCGAGTGTCCCATTAGAAGTTCAACTTACTTTTATATTACGAAAGTCAAAAAATGGAAAAGTTATTTATTTCCGCTGGAAATATACCTATGTAAAGAGAAAAAAAAAAGAAAGAAAAAATTCGTAAAAATTTAAATGAGTTATCAATTTGAGCAGCATTTAATAAGCATAAAATCAAAGTAGCTACCTATATAGTAGCTCTTCTATTCTATATAGCTCTGAAGCTTTTTTTAAGACACGTATTCCAGAGCCCGGCAAGAATTGATTGACTCTCCCGATTTTGCCGAGACGTTTTCAGGTGGAGTCCCGTAGTCGTCGTCATCGTCTGAGTATATATCTGGGTCAAGCGTACCGGGCCGCAAGCTAAGAGACGAGCTAGTGTAGGAGGCTGTGCAATCAATTGAGATCAAGCACTTCCGATCTACTCCCCGGAGAAGCTACTGCTCTCGCAAGCGAGCGAGCGAGCGAGCAAGCAAGCCTACCGTCTATTTATAAACCGGAAAATTTTTTTTGAGCTCTTGGTATCCGGTGATTGCGTCGCTTTGCGATAACCCTTGGCTTATTTATCTTGTGGTACGTGCATGTGTGTAGGTTTCTTATATAAATTATTAGCGATGGAATAGGTACTAGGCAGAATTTGAAGCTTTTTTTTCTCATTGACAGAGCTTTTGTAACTTTTATAATTCAACAATCCAATTTTTATTGTTTGTATAAAATACGTATCAACAAAGGGATACCATTCAAAATCGCTTAAAAATAAAATAAATAATTTAGGGAGCGATTGTCTATATTTCATGCGTCTGTGGCAGCTGGAAGAAAGAAAAAAAAAATTGCTGCAGTCTGCTGCATTGCAACTTCTGTGGTAGAAGCACAAAAAACAACTCACGGGAGTGGGTAGAGAAAGAGATCGAGAGAATCAAAGGAAGTCGAATCCTGGAAAAATGAGAAGGAGACACGAGAAGAGGGAAAAATAGCAGCGTTCTCACGACAAAGAGATTGGAATCGGTGGTAGAACGAATGAGAGCGAGAGAGAGAGAGAGAGAGAGAGAGAGAGAGCGAGTACGAGATAGCAAAGCTTTCCATCCAACTTTGTGTCTTCATGCGATCTATCTCACGTTTTCGTCTTTTGTGTGTCTGCGCGTCATCGTCCTCACAGATTGAAAGAGAAACCGCGGTGCTATCCCTGACAACTTGCGCGCACGCGAACTTATCTTACCCTCTCGTCTCAGCTATGTGTATTTCACACTGGCTTTTGTTCCCACTCTCTCGTTGCCACCTCGAATGTACCAGTTAAATTTCTTTTTCTTCTTCTCCTTTTTTTTTATCTTTTTTTTTACTTGTATACGTTTTATTCTTTTTTTCTTTTCTTTTTAACGACTTAAATTTTGTTTTTTGACTTGTATCCGTATTATTTATTTTTTTTTTATATGTAGGTATGTATATAAAAAAGTGTGGCTTCTTTAGTCTCTGATAGCATTGTTTTTGACAATTGATCAAAACGTAATTTGATCCAAAAATTTTTCTTTTTGTTTTATTTTTTTGTTTGTCTTTGTTTTTGTATTTTTTTTTTTTTTTTTAATTCATCCGTATGCATTAATCATTAGATATCTCTATGTTGCTTCTTTATTTGAAATATATTTATTCAAGTATTCCGAAGTTTTTCAGTCATAAATCAGCTTTTCCTGCTTTTACGCATAACATATTTTATGAAAATTTACCTCGCCATTAGGCTATTAAGGTAGCTCTAGTACTGTATGTTGGTCTGGGCGTGCTTATTCTTAGCGAAAAATTTTGACCGTTTTACCAAACTCATTATCCGCAATACATCCTCATTTTTCCGGCTGGATCTGGCGCAGTCAGATGTGCGACACCGGTAATATGGGAAGCTTATCCGCATGATTTAAGGCAGCAAGTAGTAACAGTCGCGCTACGGCCAGACGCTCAGGAAATCTAATTTCGCGAGCAACAGCTTTCTCCCGTGCGACAACTGCCCGAATATGTTTTCCACGTCTCTCTCTCTCTCTCTCTCTCTCTCTCTCTTTCTTTCTCTTTATATTATTACGATATTAACAATAACTTGTGGTACAAAAGTCATTGGTGCATATTAAGCTTTTCGTACCTTTTCTTATAGCATCTATAGAATACTGAATATGAAGGTCCTCACGTTTTGTTTTAACTTCATTGAATTGGTTGATACTGCTAGAATTTGGAGGTTTCAAAATACTCAACTGGTTGTGCGCTTGAAAACTATTGCAAATATTGTAGATCGAGAAAACTTTTTTTTACGTCGGGCCTAAAACGGCTTTTGTTATACAGCTTCTCTTTCTCTCCTGTTCAAAATTGTTGTTGTTGTTGTTGTTGTTGTTGTCTTGTATCTTCTATGCCTTTAATTGTCTCTTAATAAATTGAGAGTAAGCACTAGCGTGTAATCTGATTCTACGGATATGTCCAATTATTTTTAATTAAACCGTTGTCGGTGCACAGCAACATCTATTCGTTTTAAAAGGCAAAGGTCTTTTTTCCTTTTTAAATAAAAGCATGTAAAAACCCCTTTCAGATGTAAAAGCAAACGCCAGCCAAGCCCTCGGGGTAAGTTTGCTATACACTCGTATCTCTCGTATTTATTTTTACGGCGAGTCTGTGCCAGTTCAAAAAGATACTATTTTCAAAAGCCGGTTCAAAAGCTGAATACCTTTATTTTTCTCCAAAGAGTCGAGCTCGATTTTGAGCTTATGAATAAGGCTTCATCCAGCTCCTATCGAGTTGTTAAAGAGCCAAATACATATAATATATATATATATATATATATATATATATATATATATATATATATATATATATA
>JAPYZE010002536.1:0-15830 GCA_030522805.1 Leptomastidea abnormis
TCTGGATGAGTGCAACAATAAGTAGACTTTACTGCGGGTGAAAATTCAGTAGTGTGTAGTTAAAAAAAAAAAAAAGAGGACCATATTCTCTTGAATCCGTTGAGATGGGCGAGGAAACATTTTTTTTTTCTTTTTTTTTTTTTTTTTTTTTTTTTTTTTTGCTCTCTGGATGAGTGCAACAATAAGTAGACTTTACTGCGGGTGAAAATTCAGTAGTGTGTAGTTAAAAAAAAAAAAAAGAGGTCCATATTCTCTTGAATCCTTTGAGATTTGCGGGGAAACATTTTCTGGTCATGTCGACGTTACGTGGAAAACGAAAATGACTGAGTGACGAGAGTGGCAGAAAAAAAATATATATGTTCTGATTTTTTAGTGGCTAGTCATTTAAAATTATGATCTATGAAAAAAAAATTATTTCAGGAAATTTTATTTATTGTTGCGTTGCGTTCTGCTTTTATTTTTATAATTATTATTGTTATTATTAAAAAATTATACTTTTTGTTTGATTTAAACTTTGTAATGCACGCGTCTCAAAGTTGTTAATTTTATATTTTTTATTGCTGAACTTTTAATTAGCAAGTTATGATAAATTTTATTCCTAATTAAGTGAAATATTTTTAATGATACTGCAAATATTCGTTAGCTTATAAATTTAATTAATTTTATATTTATATAACATCGATTATTTTTGAACTCTTATTAATTTTATCGTGTTTATGAATAAAAAGAAACCATGAAATAATGCGCTGTTTATTTTGACTAATAAATACCCAGTAGTAGCAACTCGTCATTTAAACTAAAAAAAAATAAATTACTTGACGGATAACCGATAGCCATTAGCATTAATAATACAATAAATTAGGAAAACGAGTTTTTATGTCTTTTTGATACCATATTATTTAGCGTATTTCAGCATATTGAACTTCGCACGACTTAGCCAAAGACGATCGTCAGAAATCGAACCCACGACTTACGGATTACAAAGCTGACGCTACACTGACTAAGTCATTTGGTACTCTCAATAATTTCATTATTATTCAAACACAAATTTACTCTAGCAATAATTTTATTCAATACCTAAAAACAAAATGACTAACATAATAATAAATTTTTTAAATTAATTCAGAATAAAAATCTAGTATAAACAACAATTTATTAAACAACACAAAACAATTTCTCTCATCAACAATCAGCTTTAACAAATTTAATAATTCACAAGTATTTCAAATCCAACCATATATTCATAATAAAAATAACCACAAAAAAATGAGGGGAAAAAAATTGAGAAAATGCGCATCTAGAAAGCTTCGAAAGCTGATCATCAATAAAAAATAAGAAGCGATGACAAAAAAATACCGCGTTCACCGAGATATAAAACGAAGGCAAATGAGGGAGAAAAAAAGCGTATGAAACAAGAGAAAACAAAAGAAAAGAACAACGCGAAAGAAAAGACATAAAAAAGAATAAAGCCACGAGAAGAAGCTGAGGCATTTTCCTCGAGTTTCAAGATTCTGGTTTCATCGACCTTTGTCCTTCCTTTTTATCCTCTCCATCCAAATCCCCCTACCCTCCTATTTCGTGTAACTGTATTTTATTTCGTAATTTATTTTTCTCTCGGCATGCCACTTGCGCCACTTCTATATACGATGTTATACCAGTCGTCCCCCTACATACTTATACATGTATATATATACGCACAAGTGTACGCGTTTGTTTGTATACAAGCATTACGCGATGAGGCTGTAGATATATAGGACACGATAAGACGTAATACATATTACATTTCTCTGCAAGCCAGCATACACACGAAGAGGAAGTAGAAGACAAGGAGGAGCTGTGGAAAGAGGCGTTTGTTTATACGAGCAAGCTAAAAATTCGATGTATTTGTATGTGTATGTATACGTGAAAGTGCAGGAGAGCTTGGCTCCTTTCCTCAGCTCGATCTTGACTTCTGTGGTCCAGCAGCAACGAAAAGGAGCTACGTTAGGAGGGAAGCTGGTCTCTGACGCAACTCTGCGAAAACGAGTTTTCAAATAAACTGAGAGAAAGAGTGAAGAGAAATTCCACAGGTTGTTTCTTCAAGAGAAAAAGAACGAGCTGGGAAAAAAAGAGAGAGAAAAAAGAGACTACGACTTCTTTTTTTTCATTACTTTCTATTTTTCTTCCTTTATATTTTGTTCGGTTTTTAACTTCACAAGTCTCCCTCTCTCTCTCTTTTTTTTTATTTCATTGACGTATACTTCAAACGCGATTCACTGTCACGCTTCTTTTACTTCTTCTTCTTCTTCTTCTTCTTCTACTACTTCTTGTTTTTCTTCCTTATACGCTTTTTTTTCTATTTTCTCTTTGAAATTGTCGTCTTGCTGGATGGACGAAAGAGTTCATTTTTCGAAACTAACTTTTTCTTCAGCTACTACCTTTCAAACTTACTTGCTGCACTTTATTATTGAATTAACAAGAATCTGGTTACTATTTAGACATTTGTAAAAAAAAAACTGAAATTCCATTACTTGTATAACTGCTTATTTCACATATATTGAATAAAAACCATATTTCATTATTTTACTTTAAAAAAATATAAATGTAATTGATGTTCTACTTTATTTTCACATACTTTATAATTATGTTTAATCTTTACTTTTAAAAATAAAACAAACAAAAAATGAAAAGTCCAAGTTTAATAAATTTTATTACGATTAAATGACGATTAATCAGATAAGCATATCTAAAAAATTAAACACTTTCTGCAACACGTATTTTATCAAGAATAAAAAGATACGTAAAATCAGTATTTATGTAACAAAAGTTTAATATTTTTTATGAAGCGTAACTACTATAAACTTTACACGCAAAAAAAAAAAAAAAAAAAAAAAACAGTTGGCAATCATTTTCTCGAAAGCCCTATTTCTTTTTTACGATTCTCACACACACAGAGAGAGAAAGAGAGCGCTTATGCAAGATAATTTAAAAGCGTATATAATTTTCAAAGAATTATTCTCAGCAATTTGCATCGTTATAAGCTCTTACGCTATTTTTCTTGGGGCGCGTATTTATTTTTCAATTTTATTTAGTCATCACGACTTAACTTTGATAAAATTTATATCTATTATTAATACCTGAGAATACCTGAGTTAGGCTGATATTTATAATCTACTACGTAATTTTAGTAGACTAATAAATTCTCAACAACAAATTTGAATAATTTTAATTTTCATAAAAAATTTTCAAGATAACATTCCAAAATACCACTGCATTAAAATATTAATCTTTACGAAATAAAAGAAAAATAAAAGTTCATGATACCAATTGTGATAAATGGATTTACTTATATTTAGACACCTATACACAACAATGAACAAATTAATTGTGATATTATATAATATTAAAGGAATATTCATTATACTATACATGAATAATACTAGCAAATCGTTATTCATGAATGCAAGCTCGCGTATATATGTGGTGTTACTGTGTATAAAGTGAACTCATCTTGCGTGACTAATTAATTATTCATTTACGTGATGGTAATTTAAAAATGATAAAAATCATACGCATCATCCACACACACACACACACATACACACCAACATACATCTATATACACACCTGCCACCAATGTAATAATTAATTAGCTTTTACGTATACATATTTTCTGTCAATATAATGTTATAATACATTTATTAGCGTAGATAATTCGATCGCGTCTACCGGTTTATAATAAAGCACGTCATCCGTGTCCCATAATTAATAACTTGACAATGTATTTTTGGACTGTATACATGTATAAAATAGACGATTACCCATAAAATATGTATCAACTAAATAATACCTGTATATTAAGCATTTATACGAAATGACATGTCTCAAAAATGTTGATAATATTTGTTTATACGGATATCTATATTCAAACACGTTGTACGAAAATATTATCTGAAATTTTCTGAGTAAGATGGAATATAAAATGATTCAAAAATTAATCAATATCACTAAAGCCCCAAAGCATTTGATCCTCCCCTCCTTCCAAATAAAACTCAAGTTCAAGCTATTATAAACACATTTACGACTTGATACCGCGTATCATAGAGCAGTGAACGCATAACGTATCTATATGTACATATGAAACTTTTGCGCCCAAAGGGCGATAAAAATTCATCGTTACACGAGAGAGCACCAAACACGCGTTTATTCGCTCGTTTACAACTCGAAAACGATTGCAAGCTCGAGGCACATACCAAATTAACGTTATATGCCTCTTGTTTTTTTTTTTTTTTTTTTGTTATAGCTAACTCGTTTGCTCATCTCACTGCTACTTTTATTAGTTTTAATCTTACGGTTATTGCCATTATCGCGGTTTCCAATTGTCCCAGAGCGCATATGATGCTTGCGGCATCAATGAGTCGAAAGCTCAAATAGAACGGATACGTTGTGTACATATACCTATATTTAATGTATTTGTTCGAGTTTTGATATTTCTATGTGATGTGTCTGTTTAATGATTCTTTTTATTTACATTTGTTTTTTTTTCTTTTGATGATATTGTTAGTGATTAAACATTTACATATGGGAGAACAGTCGATTGTCAAAAGTCACATGTTCAACTGACATTGTTAAATAAAAGAGAGAAAGAGTAGAGCTAATTTGAGAATGTAAATTTATTTGTATGTCTTGTTAAGCTTTACGTATATATATAGGAGGGAAAGGAAGGTGGTGGGGGTATAAAAGCCGAGAGGTAGAAAATCATGAAAATTCGGAAAATTTTCAAGCTTGATACATTGCTCCGATTAATACAGCATCATTAATTATAAGCTCGCTTTAAAATTATAACAATAAATTACAAGTCTACAGTATAATGTGCAAGTTTAACAATTTTAACTGACATTATTAACGAGCGCGTTATTCATTTCTTATTTTTTTTTTTAACTGTACACATATCTAATTCCATCTTCAAAATTTTCTAAATTAGTATACAAAATGCAATTGTTTACATTAAATTAATTAAAATTAGTCATACGCAATAAATATTATGAAATTTTAGTAGAAAATAAATTAAAATTTAGACGCATTAGCTCACTATCATATTAACTAAATTTTATTAGTCGCAAAATTTAATGAGAACAATAAAATAAAATCGTAAGAAGAAACATAGTAGGCGACGAAAAAAAAAAGGAAGAATGGTGATTATGTATGTATGGAATGAGAAACACGTGTATAGAAAGGTAAGCAAAAAGCACGAGAACTCTTTTCTCTCCCCTCGGTTATTTTTACGTCACGAGGCCAGGTCCTTTCTCTTTCTCTCTCCCTCTCTCTCTCCTCTGCATGTATAGTAATTTTAAGGCAATTATCCATAAATTCAGCTTGGGCATAGCAATTACGCGGCGGGAAATTTTAATTTTTACCGGGGCGTTTATACCACACGCGTACGTTAGTGTTACTATATAGTGTTGTGCTTATACTACCCGTCGTGTGTGTGTTTGTGTTCCGAGTACTAGATCAAGCTGAAAACGCTGATATGCTCTAACGAATTTCAGCGCGAATAACTTGATTTCAAAAACACGACGAAGGCTGCTCTACTAACAACAACAACAACACCAACAGCATATACAACGACGATGTCCGACATTTTCTATCCTTTCTTTCTTCATTTTTTCATTTTTTTTCTTTTTTTTTTTGTGAGTCATTATTGTTCACCGCCTGCGCTTGGGAAAATTAAAAGCATTCAAAACTTTGTTTAATTAAAAGATAATAAGCTGTTCTCTGCATCTCTCTCGTTCTCTCGTCTTTTTCACTCTTCTCTCTTGCTCATTGCCACGCTGTGTATTTTCCGCGAGCGTTTGCGCTTTGCTCGAGAGAAAGAGAGAGAAAGAGAGAAAGAAAATTATTAACGAACTCCCCTTGTGTTTTCTATTTATATATATATATAGGCAAACGCGATGTACAACTTGTAAAATGTCATTTACACCAACAGAGCTTCATGATATAAAGTTATTTAAACTACCGAAAATTCGTTTCTAATTCAAAATTTTCTTCTTGTTTTGTCTGTTTGTTTTTTTTTTCGTTTTGTTTTTATTAAAATTATATTAAAAATAATAAGTTTAACACTCTAAATTCATATATTTATAAACAATTTGAAATATTTATTGACTAAATTAATTGAAGCTTGAAATATTTCATCAACTCATAAACTCTTGAAATTGTTAAACACAATAGAATGCCAAGTAGTAGCTCGCGGAAATGAGAAAATAGAGAATTAACAAAATTTAAGTAGTAATGTCGGTTTATGGTCAGACAGTTAAGACTATATCCTTGCCAATATAATAAATCCTCTTGCGGTTTATAAGATATCTTTTTACAACCTCGAAGGCTGTATATATAAAAAAAAGGAGGGGGAAGGGAAGTAAACGAAGACCAGCAATTAATTAAATTAAAAACCTAGAGTAGCATCTTCGAATGAAACAAACGAGAGACAGAAGAAGAAGAAGAGAAGGAGTGCCAAGATCCTTAAAAAGTTTAACTGCAGAACTGCGTTAAAATGTTTTATTTGAATTTAACAACCAACCGATAAGCTTTCTTACGAAGATAAGACGCTGAATGTGCTCTATAGATCTTTTTTTCTTTCTTTCTTTTTTTCTGGCTATTCGTCGAGGAAACGCGAAAAAAAATTCATCCTGATATCCCTTTTAATAAAAGATGTGGAGAAGGACTAAGGGAGAAGAAGAAGAAGAAAGAAAATGGTAGAAAGACACGAGCGAATAAACCTACTTTCTCTCACTCTTGCCCTTCCTTGGCGTGAAATAAATATTCCCTCTCACCTTTTTCTTTTCTCTTTTTTTTTTTTTACTCTCAAGCCCTTTCTCTATTCTTGCATTTGTACTCGTTCTCTTCATTATCTCTCTTTCTCTTTCTCTCTCTTGATTTCTTGATGTCTGTACGACCTCCTGCCTCGCGGCTGGCCCGGTTAAAATTTATCGTTCTGCGAAAGTGAGAACGTGCCTCGACGACGGAGAGGAGATTCATAAAACGGTGGAAAAGCACGAGGTAAATTTGAAAACTGCTTCAGGATTCTCTCTCTCTCTCTCTCTCTCTCTCTCTCTCTCTCTCTCTCTGTCTTTCTCAAGAGAGAAAACTATATACTGCGGAACAGCTGTCATTTTTCTCGATATACTTTGTTTATAAAGTTATTCGTGAACTGTGACTTATTCGTTCAACTGTTGGAATATCTCAATGAAGATTTTTATTTTTTTTTATGTAGTTGAATTACCACGAACGAATATTTTTATAAAACTTGTGCATGATTTTATGCAATTTAGGATAATTCAATATTTAAAATTTTTTTTATTGCATAAAATTTTTATTGAGATAAGTTTAAAATGAAACGATGATGATAGCATAAAATCAAAAAAAGAAGAAGAAGAAGAAAAGAAGAGATAAATATAGGTATAATAGGGATCAGAATTATCGATCGACTTTGGTTGAAACTTGCGGAAAAGGTGAAAAAGACAGAATTGGAAGGAAGTAGAGTAAGGGTAGAGGGGTAAAAGGTAATCGGGATAAACTACTGCTTCCATTACGTGGCCCGTCTGTTCCGAATTCTGCGTGTCGTGCTTGCTTGCTTGCTTCCTTCCTTGCTCCGATTTTCATCCTGCTTCTTCTACTATCCTACAGTCGGTCTACATCACTATATACCTACTATCAGCAACCTGCACCTTTCGATTCCGTTTCGCTCAGACAATCTTTTTATTCTATATGTACCTATATAGAGGTAACAGTTCCCTTTGCCCTTCATTCACTTTTTTTTTTGGCCTCGGCAAACGACCGATTCTGTACATAAATCTTTCGCTTCAATCCTGGAATCGAATGACTCTCTTTTACTTTCGAACTTTTGTACGTACCTACATGTATAAAGTATGTTATTAAAGATTTTCTATACCACTTAAATTTTCAACTTACTATAGTAGCTTACTGACTTGATATCTTTTATATTTCTATAGCATTATTTTAACAACTAATACTTATTAATCTTTTTTCGTATGATTTAAAATTAAGTTTTAAAATTTGAATTTTTTTTCAGGATAGCGTGAGAAAGTATCAAATACTATCAATACAGCTATACATGAAATTGATATTGGTAAGTACCTTTATACATTTTTGGATATTCAATTTTTTTTTTTTAAATTTTGTAAAACAACCAATTAAATATATAGTTATAAAGCCCGAAAAATGTAATTAATTCAAGTCGTTAGAATATCTTAATATAAACGCATTAGCAAAGATAAAGCTCAAGCGAATAACCGCCCCATACATACATACATACATACATACATACAATAGTTCTAAGGTAACCAAAAACCAAACAAACCCGTCTAACGCAGTAGTTTCGCAGTTAAGCAAATCTTATTCCAAGCTGTTAGAGGCCGCGGGGTTATAGGTAAGGAGAAGGGGGTAGGGGTGGAAGTAGAGCGAGGAGAACCATAACCCGTAAACGCCAGTCCCATACACACACATACCTATACATAACATTCGCGTTACCAAGCAGTATATACAGGGGGGGGGGGGGTAACCTCGACAAATTCACATGGCACCACAGTAGATATACCTACATGTACCTATATAAGCTAAGCAGAGGGTAAGAGAGAGAGAGAGAGAGAGAGAGAGAGAGAGAGAGAGAAAGAGAAAGAGAGAACTCTGTCCTCACCGTCTGCTACACTATACTGTTGCAACCAGAATAGCAGCAGCAGCAGTAGCAACAGAGTTAAAGCATGTACACACACACACACACACACACACACACACACACACACACACACACACACACACACCTAGTGGCAAGCTTCGCGAGGTGGAAGTGACGAGCTAAGCGAAAACGCCCTCCATCTCCTCGGCAATAATGCGCTCGCGGTACGCAAGGCATATATACATATACACACCCACACACATAGACATATGTATAGTATATAGTCCGCGAAGCCTAACGCGCGTGGCTGAGCGCGATATTGCCTTCGCGGCGCCTACCCTAAATTAATACCGTCTCCTCCTCCACCTCCTCATCCCTTGTACCCTTCTCTTTTCCATCCAAACGAGCGAAACGCGACGTTTCACACAAACCCCAATTCTATGTGTCTATATATATGTAGGATACACCTATACCTATATAGAATATGCGAGGGGCATTGTCATGGATTTAAATCTCGGCTCGACTCGTTGGAACAATGCCGCGTTTTTACGCTTCGCCGCACACCTCATATTGTCGCGCTATAGGCTACGCTCGCGCGCGAGAGTATACGGATTACGCGATGAGCGATATACACTACATGTATATTCGAAGGTCCATCGCTTTTCGTTTCCTCCTCGTGTCTATGTATAGTTGTATCTCTATAATGTAGATATATATTGTTTTCTGTCTCTTGGAATATGGATGTATATGCGTGTGTATGTGCTTTATACTATATGTGTGAGAGTGGATACGTGTTTTGCTGATTCGCTTTTGATGATGATGATTGTCGTGCTTTTCTTTTATTGTTGTGTGTGTGTGTATGGGTGTAGAAGTTGTTACAGCCGAACTGTAATGACTTTTAAAATATTTTAGATTGTTTTTTTATTATTATTTTTATTACGGCTGTGTCTAGTTTTTTTTATTTTAATAAGATTAAGTGAGTAATTTAATAAACAATAAAGAAATATAATTGTCATAGATATATCTATTAATCGCTTAAGTTAAATACTATTCTACATTTGCTATTTGATTTACACAAAAAAAAAAAAGAATTTAAAGATAAAAAAAATGAATAAAACCATAGTACATGTAAAATGAAACTAAAGGACATACAAAAAAAAGTAAAAAAAGAAAAAAAAGTATTGGAATCAGATTGAGGGATAGGATATGGCTATCGGTATAGGCTGTAATTTCATGCTTCAATGAACGCCCATACCTATAGGTACTAACTGACGGTTACTATTCCAGACAATATGAATGTAATTCGAGTATGTATCTCTCGATATATCCCAATATAGTATATACCTATATATTATAACACAACACGTCTCTGTATATTCACTATATATGTGTACGTCTCAATTTTAGTATCAAACAAAATACTTCAAATAGGTACACATACAAATATATACGCACATACCTCTAAATGTTTTGACATAAACTAAATATTCCTTTCAGCTGATTTATAAGATAAACATTTCAACATAATAAACATAATTTTAAATATAAAAAAAATATAGGTAATTCATCAGAATATAACGAATTAGCGTAAATCAAAAATCAAATAGTATAAGTATAACATACATAACACACACACACACACACACACACACACACACACACACACACACACACACACACACACACACACACACACACATGGATACATCAAGCATTAACGATTTTCCAAATTGTCGTACACACACCATTGAGCTGAAACAAAACGTAACATGCTTGACAGAACGTCGAATCTCTCTCTCTCTCTCTCTCTCTCTCTCTCTTTCTCTTGCGTATATCACACACACAGTACAGTAGCAAGCGTAACGTGAAAATCGAAGAGCGTGTGTTATAGGAAATCGAAAGAGCAGAGAGAGAGAGAGGAGGGAGGGGGGGGGGGTGAAAGGATGGGAGTGATTGAGAGAGGGACAAATCGCAAAGCAGTAAATTTATCCTCGCGCTATTAATCAAGAGGTTACGCGAGTAAGAGAGACAGTGAGAGAGAGAGAGGGAGTTTGGTGTTGTATTCAACAATGTCGCGATATCGGCTATTTCACATATACATGTGTGTTATGTGTATGTATGTTGTATCTGACCAGAGTGAGAGAAATTAGCGAGAAACAAGTATATACAAAGCTATAGCCATAGATATAGTCAACTCTATCTTCTTGCTCTCACTCTCTCTCTCTCTCTCTCTCTCTTTTCTCATATCCACCGCGGTTCATCTAATTACGCGTAATTAAGTCGAGAGATTCTCAGTATATGGCTTATATGAGCGTAACAGCGAGTATTCTCAATATTATATACCTACACACACTATCATCGCGTAATCCTCGCATATTTATACACATATATAGAGAGGAAGAGAGTATTTCGATCGTTCACCTCTTCTACCTTACCAATTTCGATTAATCCCCATCAACATCGTACATTACGCGCCTACGTAACTGCATCCACGTGTGCATTAATATTTAATTTGAACTGGTGATCTCGGTAGATATACTGTCCTCTAAAATAGTCTTTAAGTGTAAATGTCATTGGCTCTCTGTAATTCGATAAATCCAGTTTACAATTATAGAATTTGTATAGCAGCATGGATTGTTTTCTTTTTTTTATATTTATTTTAATTCTCGGGGTAGGTATTATGATGTTTGATGGATTTAGCTAGACTTGCTTTATACCTATATAAAGACTCAATTAATCTCCTAAAGGGATACGTTACTGTAATATATATCTAGTTCAAATGTATTATGGTAAACTCAAACGGTCGATCATTCTACGATTAACCACAGCCTTGACTATACAATGATGAACGACGATTTCTTGCTTGCTTGCTCTCTGTCTCTTTCTTACAATTCCATATATACTTATACTATACGTATATTCTCGAATATACTTATAAGAAAAAAGAGCACACAAGAATTTTCAGCCTTGTCGCAAAATTTAATTTCACCGAGGTTTTTCTCGATTTTTTTCTTCCTTTTTCTTTCTTGGCCAGCGACTCTCTATATATATCTCAGTGCTTGTCGATCCATATAGCTCTCAGTCTTCCATGAGGCTTATACGATCCCGGCTTGTGCTATCTCTCTACCGTTCTACTCGATATGATGAATGACCTCCTGCCGTATAGCTCTTATAGCCCTATATAATCAGCTTTTGAAGGCGTGTTCTGCTCCTGCTACTACTACTACTACTACTACTACTACTACTACTACTACTACTACTGCTGCTCTTCTGCTGTCCTATATATAAATCTATAAAAGGATGTTTTTTCAATTTTCTCCTAGTTTTTGTAGTATAGAAGAATAGTTATGGCAGGATTTTAAATTATCGTTGAAGAGCTATACGTAAATTACCGATTTTTCAGATACTTTTCTTTATTATTTTTCTTGTTTAGTTAGATTTTAGTTAGTTGCAAGCTAGATTGATTTTATGTTGAATAAAGAATAGATTCTTTTAAAATTTAATTCATTTATATTAAAAAAAGATCTTCATTAAATTATTACATAAAACAAATTTTCTAATTATCAAGATATATCTCGATCAAGATCAAAATTTATATTTAACAAAATTTCCATAAAAATTTAAAATATTTAAATTTTGTAAAAATAAAACTAAGTTCTTTTTTTTATTAATTTAAAAGGATAACCGAAAAAAGAGATGCTTGAAAAAAAAAAAAAAATGTTTAAAAAAGGGTGATGGTATTACTTTTCTATTCCATATACCACACTGGAGCATACACACACACACATATCGTCCAAAGTGAAACCATAAATTCAAAGCAACAGTTCCAACGAGATAAGAAAGACAAATTGCCATTGCGCCTGTTAATCAAAGTTTTTAACGCCCACTTCTATCCTATACTATACTCGCTATCGGAACTCAGCGTTTCGGGTAAAAATTCAGCTTTTACATCTTCTCTGAATTTATAATTTATACATTGCACATCAGTCGTGACGAGTGCGTATATATGACATCCTATGTATGCTACATCGACTAATATAGCTTTTAGTTTTTTTTTTTCAATTTCAAGTAAGCAAACCATATATAGTTTCACTTTATCGCTCTATATTCCTGCTATACCTGAAACACTAACTAAGCCTTACGCTTATTCACATACACATACACATATAGATTAACGCCATACAATCTTAACGCAAACGCTCTCGCCACTTAATTTCGATTCAGTTGGCCGTATCGAGGTGCAAGCTACTGACCCCAACTCCCCCCCTCCCTACCTATGAGCTTATCTGCGTTCTATGGCAAGCCACAGCTCCAGTATTCGCTCTCTGCCCTTCTGTCCAACAGTTCTCTCTCTCTCTCTACTCATACGCCCACTCGGTCCGTAATTCGCGGTGCAACAGTGTATCCTCCATAATTCATGCGCACGTCCGCATACGACAACGACGTCGACGACGATGCCTCTGGCATCTCTCCTCTGCTTGATATTCCTTTACGGAATAGGGTGGTAGGGTGACTGGAGTTATTTTTTTTTTTTTTGAAATGTTTAATCTTTTTCATATAAAGTTACGATAATAAAATTGAACGTAAAATATTTTGACCAAAATATGTCAAAACTTGCGAAAAACATCCAGCTGTTTTTATATTTATACGAAAAAAAAAAAATAAATACTTAAATAAAAAGAAAAAAAGAGTGCATTATCTCACTTTTCAGAAGAAATCAGATTTTAGAGCGTGAAAATGCGGGTAGCCTAAACTGCAGAAAAATCACGAGTCTCGTACAATTTCAAGCTTGCAGTTTGAGATAAAATTGCGTTGGTGAAAAGTTGCTTGGGATAAGCATGGATAGCAACACATACGTATATAATGTTATATATGTATAGATATACACCTACATATATATTTCGTTTTGCTGCATACATCCTTCTGTATATATCAGCGCGTGGGAAATACAAGAAGAAGAAGAGGATAGAGAGACAATCGTTCGAGTACCGAAGAAGAGAGCAAATGTTCGCTCCCTTGGGCAAACCCTCTCTCTCTTACGATGCGCACTACTGAATCCAAGCGCAAGGACAGTAGTTCTCTCTATTCCCACCATTCCCCTCTCTGTCTTCTCTACAAATACACAGTTGCCTTTGGCCTCTCAATACTGCTACTACTACTGCTACTGCTTTTCTCCCCTAAGGATTTGACGCGCGCGATTGCACTTCTCGATGTAGTTTCGTGTTTCAAGAGAAAGAGAGAGAGAGAAAGCGTCGACAAAAAGCTCACGCTTCTTGTTCTATACCCTGACCAACAGTTACGGAGCTCAAACTCTCTTTTCTCTTTATCTCTTTTGCTCTTGGCTGTTTTATATATATCTCGTATGTTAAAAAGCAGCCAAATGTTCGAAAAGAGTTATAAAAAATCTCTTGGGAATCATTGAAAGTCGAACTGGACGTTTTTAAAATCTAGTACACCCAAGCTATAGATGTTTTTAAACTATCCCTCAGGTATTAATTTTTTTTATATAAAAAAAAATCTCAAGTATTAGCAACTTTAATTACGAGTGTAAGCGTAAAACTAAAAATTTGTTCCGAGCTTGCAAGCTCTTTCAAAAAATCAATATCTACCATCCAGCGAGCTTAACTTTTTATCGTATCATGTAAAGGAGGAAAGAAGGAGTACACACATACCTGTATATATAGGTATAAGAAAGTCAAGAATCTCGACATCTCTCTAGCTTGCTAGACTATTACATACATACATAGATACATACATGCACGCAAAGCTTGCACTGCAAGCATTACTACGCGGCAACCCAGGGCAAAGATATAGAGGCCGATGGGCGTAGGAGGTATAGAAGGAGTATAGGAGGAGGAGGAGGAGGAGAGTTCGCGAGACAGCTTGATGGATGATGCCTGCGCGTCTTGGACAAATGGCTGCGTGTGTACATAATGCGTTCGAACCCCTCAATCCACCCACCCCCCTTCCTCTCACCCACCTCCTTTGCTTACAGCAGGTAGATGCATCGGGGGGAGAAGTGGGGGGCGGTTCTGTGGTTGCGGCCCTTCGCCGACATAAGATCGAGCGGCTCTCGCTCTCTTGGGTTCTGGAGAGGGGATAGGAGTATAGAGCTTTACTTGCTGTCTATAGCGAAATATATATGTATACATGTATGCGGCAAGCTTGAAGGAGGAGTAGGCGGAGGGTGGTAGGTTTCGTTGCCGAAGGCGAGACGCATGTAATGTGGCCGGGTGAGCTGCTGGCCGATGCTCGTGTAGAGAGAGAGAGAGAGAGAGATGGCTATATAGACACGCCGGTATTGCTTGCGCCTAGGATTTGTGGTATATACTTGGCTTGTGCTACTCCTGCTCCTGCTTGCGTTTTGGCTCTTGAGCTTTGAGTATTAACCAGAAGGCTATTCTCGACGTGTCGTCAAGGATGCCACTGTTGTCAGAGGTAAGCAGATGAAGGTTGACAGGATATTATACTGAGTGTATGTATATGTGTATAAAGTGATTTTCTGTTTGTGATTAAAAGTTGATCACGTGAATATAATTTAAGGATAAATTATATCGAGAGATATGAGAATGCGATGAAAATTTATTTTGATCGCTAGTATTTTTTGTGGTGAAAAGGAAAAATGAAGTGCCGAATGTTGAAACTTTACTTGTATCTATATGATATAGATGTGCGTATAAGTATAACCGAGGAAATCGTTGAGGATAAGAGATCAAGCAGCTGATATAAGGTACATGTATACCTTATATATTGGGGGGTAGAAGGGTGGGGGGGGGGGAGAAATATAGCAATAGCGGATATCCGAAAGCTCGACCTCGTTTTCAAGATTCTTACGCCGTTTCTTCAATATCTTTACTTATCGCTATATGTATCTTCCTTTTCTCACTTCTCATCTCTATCTCTCTGTTTCTCTCCCTTTTTCCTTCCCCTATATCTTTATACGTGATTTTTTTTTTCTTCTTTCGGTGTGCAGCAGCAACCCAACGTCTCTCATCCAAGACTTTCTTTTATTTCAAGGGTCCTCCAATAAAATTTCCAGAATACATACACCTACCCTACCTATATATGTTGTGACGGAGTATTTCGGCTCCGCACACACATGAGAGTAATACCACATAAGAGGCGCCAGGAGTCGCCATGCGCGCGTGAAAGAAAGAAA
>JAPYZE010002537.1:0-15822 GCA_030522805.1 Leptomastidea abnormis
ATTTATTAATATATTGATCTATATATTATACTGTCATTCACACGTCTTTGAAGTTTCACTTCTGTCGGGGGTCCCCGAGACCCACACTCGGTTTTTCTTTGTAGATTAAAGCGTATGTCATTTATCTTGTCAAAAAGATGTCTCTAGGCCAACTTAGTCGGCACCGTGATGCATCTCTCCCTTCGACTCCGTACGAGAATGCTCTACTTCGAATATCCAATTCGAGTCACTCCCAGAATCCGAATTGGAATACTCCTTCTTCAATCTCTGAACGAGAATAGACTGACTCTCCGAGGCCAAACCCCGAATTGGAATTGGAGTCAATCAAGACCCAGAATGAGACTGAACGACTACGTTGTTCTCGCAAGCAGCAGACCTCGGTCGTCCAAGCTGCCGATTCTCCCACTGCTTCACTCAGCACCTGAAACACATAAGAAAGTTCTCGAACATACGGCCTAACCGACTACCGCTTGAAATCGACCAATAGCGATCTAACACGACTTCCCACTCATATCACGTGATTCCCACTCTATTCGACTATTGTCATGACGAGCACCATCTATACTTGATAAGGTACTCTATTTCTACTATTATCATGAGTCGATAACTTCCTACAGCTCTACAATTGACTACTCTTTTCGTAGGAACGCCATGCTCCAGAAATCGCTTTCAGACCAGGGCGCACCTATCGATTTTTAGAGCCGGTCGTTTCTATCATAGGAACGACCGGGCATAAAAACGACTTTGAGAGCCGGTCGTTTCTATCCAAATCATGACTTAACTAAATATTCTTGCGACGGTCATTTATACCGTCGCAAGCAATACACCCTATTTTTTTGCTGCACTGATTTATGAGAAAACGCGAACGTGCTAGCTTAAATCTTAAGTTAATGTCACGAGAGAAGCCTGGCTGGCTGATCCGGACGAGTAGCCTAAACAGCTGAGACAGCATTTCGTTGTCCAGCAGGCTTTAGAGTAGGACTGGGATAGAAATAGCACGAAGTTTTAATGTAGCAACATTAGCCACCGCCGCAGCCGAGTAATTCAGGGGGCATAGGGAAAATTATGAGAGAAAGAATTAATAAAGTTGAGCTAACACTTAGTGCTCTTTCTCTGCCTACGATTCCTTTTAACAACACTACAAGTAATAAATCAAGTATTATACAAGGGACAACTCTTCTACTTGATTCACCTGGCTCGCCGACCCTTGCGGGTGAACCAAGGTCATATTCTCAACATACTTATAATCACCCCCGGTCACAGTGGTGACAGCGTCTGCCGAAGGAATACCAGCTGAAACAGGTAAAACCGGACATGGAAGCCTCATAGCGGAGGAGCCAAGCCTAATTAATCCAGGCCACGTAGAAGTGGCGCGCATCCAAGTAAGTTCAAGTCACGCTGCCACAGACCAATAAAGTCGAAAAATCAATCGTTGTCTGGGAGTGCTTGAGTGCGACTTGAAATCCACGTCAACTAACTATAACTAATACTTGCCCGTGATAATCAGTAATAAATGTGATAGCTATTAGTAGTGATTCCTAAGAATAATAAAAGTATTGGCAAAATGAATGGCGAGAACAAAAAGTTCACGTCTCAATCTCTGCAATGCAACTCACTGTGTGAAAAACGCGATGGAAATCCGTAAAGCGAATGGCCCTACATTAGCCCGCGAAGTGGGATGTCCAAATCCGCTTTTAACGACATTTAGATGTGTGAGATCATTATTGCACAGCAGGCCACATTTATGAGACACCGGGAGAGTACTTGCTGATCTAGTAAAATGCTACTTCACGCCTGGCAGAACCAATGCCACATGCGCATGAATTCGCAGTCTCAAAGAAGGAGCGAGGGAGTCAGCATCTGACTATGGGCATCTCGCAACAGTCATACTTAATCATCTAAACGCTCTCTACGACGTAAATGTAGACCTTGATGTGCACAAAAAAAAATATAAGAAGGTAAAGGCTGTCGAAGTTGCATTAGAATGCTTTTTGTACGACCTCGTGATTTCCCTACAATTTGCAGTAAATCGTAAAGCGCCAAAAACTTAACACAAGGCAGACAATGGGCTAGACAATGAGCCCCTGCCAGGCACGGATTTAATAAAACATCGACACATCACAACTACGCTGGTACACGCAAGAAGATATAGGTACCCGCCAGCGTTGTGTGACCAGATACAGGTGGAAATCGAGAAAATACTGAAGCAGAGTTATATCAAGAAATCCTGCTCACCCTACCCATCGAACATGTGGATCGTAGCCAAGAAACCTTACCTGATGGTAAGAAGAAATTAAGGATGGTCACAGAATTCAGGCTGCTTAACAAAATACTGTCGGCAACTGCCACCCCATACCATTTCAGACCAATATACAGGACCCACTGACGAGCACGCGTTATACCACGGATGTCGACTTGAAACAGAGCTTCTTTTAAATAGAAATCGATGAGCGTGACGCGAAGAAAACAGCATTTTCAAGTCCGTATGGACATTACCAGTATACAAAGATGTCCATGGTGAATGGACTCGTCCAATACGTTTTTACACGCAATGGATCTGGCCCATGAGTCTAACTAACAGTGTAGGCCTGTTAGGGCAATAGATACATTTTGAATCACGTATCCAATGAGTTTAGCTAGAAAAGCAGTCTCTGTAAGCTCCAGTTTAGGTACTGAAATTAACTAAATAGGTGACCTAGACTTTGACGTCATTAGCCGAGTTACGATTTTAGAGTTTAAGCTAGTCACGTGGTTGATGGTGTCTACATACGTTCTTTTTTCAAGGCATTGCAAAATCCGTGTAAAGTGCAATCAGCTAAGGGGGTTATGCTGTACCATCGAGGTAATCTAAGTAAACTTAGTTGAAACAGTTGTACAACGAATTGGTTCCATGATTGCTGAAGATTTGAAGATAGTGGCTTATTCCCGTCGAGGCCTGCTATCCAAGATAATTTTTGCTCAAACTATAAACGGAGAGAGCCAGCCTAGTCGAGCGTAAGCTTTGATAACTCAGATAATGTTCAAGTTTAACGTTATTAGGTGTACTACTAGCTTGCGAGAGCAGCAAACCCCAAGCATCGGGAGAGAGGTTTGCCGCTTTTACAGAGTCGCTCGCATTTATACGTATATAACATGTTCAAATGAAGCGGTTGAATTGTTGGCGCCTTTTGTACCGACGTAGTATAGATAGGCGCGCCTACGTCACTGCGCTGCATATTTCCGTCTCTTTTTCACTTTCCGTCTGCTTCAATCGTGCGACAAGATGCGCTCGACGCCAGTTCACGTAGTCCTCGCGCCTACTACACACGCACTTCGCTCTCATGCCAGCTATACTCTCTCTCTCTCTTTCTCTCTCTCTCTCTCTCTCTCCTATTGAAAAAAGTAGGCTGGCTCTTTATTTTGTAGTTGTAATAGCAATATTCACGTACAATTTAAGCTTTTCGACTATAAAGTATTTTCTATTGATTAGTGTGATGTCTTCGTTATAGTGAATGACTAGACACTATTACAATATGTGTAAGTTTTTTGAAATATAAATGTACACGAGCATGGTGCTCGAGTTACAATATAAAAGCCTGCTGGCCGGTATGCAATTGACTCGTGTCGGTTCGGTGCCCGCGTTATATTCCCTAATTGACCCGCGTAAGCACATTCTATGCCGTTCATTTTCATTTCAAAACTGCATACATCACAACTCTTCAGCCTTTTTAAAATTCAATCTCGGTGCTTACGTAAAATCGGTTTATTTGAACTTTTTATAATTTGATCAATATGACGCTTTTGTATAATATTTTGATCGTTTCTCACGACATACGTAGATGGTGACACTTTTTTAACAATTTTTCCTAAAATGCGTTTTTCTCCGCTTACTCCGAAGTTATCAATCATTACTTCATCTCCTTCACTCACACTCACGTTACGCTTTTCTTTTCTCGCTGCAATTTGTGATCTTTGCTTATTTTCGACCATTTGAGATACATCCGGTTTGAATAAATCAAATCGTGTTCTCAACTCACGCTTATACATTAATTGCGCAGGGTTAGTACCCGTAGTACAATGCTGTATAATACGGTAATTATATAAAAACATATCAATAGCTGTTCGCAGCGTCTCTCCCTCCTTGATAATTTTTGAAACTTTATTTTTAAAAGTTTGGACGAAATTTTCTGCTGCTCCGTTTGTAGCAGGATAATAAGGAGGTAAAAAGCTATGTTTAACTCAGTTTCTTTTTAAAAAATTTTGAAATTCTTCGCTTCGAAATTGCGGACCTCCATCTGTAACGCAATGTAAAGGTAGTCGATAATGAGAAAACAAGCTTTTAAACTCCTCTATTAGTCTATATGCTTTCGTATTATTTTTAAAATTTATTATTTTTGTCCATTTGCTGTGTGCATCCATTATAATTAAATACATATTTCTGTAAAACGGACCTGCGAAATCACAATGAATACGATTCCATACTTTGCTTGGCGATGGCCACGTAGTTAGAGGCGTATTTATGGGCTTCTTTCTTTTAATTAAGCATACTTTGCAATTATTTACTAAATTTTCAATCGTAATATCAAGCCCTGGCCACCAAACGTATGATCTTTACATCATTTTGATTTTTACAATTCCTAGATAAAATGCATGGATTTCTTTTAGTATTAAATCTCTCATAGATTCTGGAATACAAGCTCTTAAACCCCAAAATAAGCATCCGTTCTTGACAGTTAATTCATCCTTTTTTATAAAATAATTTTTCTCGTTAAAGAATTAAAAGTTCTCCATTCATTCATAACGTATCCTTATTACATTTTTTATTAATTCATCTTTTTTACTTTTATTTTCAAGCACCCCAAAAATGATGCTAATTCTTTTGCATTCATAGGCTGTGGTGCATTAATCATAGCGTTTACTTTTAATAAAGCTTTGTGTAACCCATTTTTATCAATTACAAATCCCAATACTTTTATTTGATTCTGCATAAATTTGCATTTACCAATATTTAATCTTAAGCCATACTCTTGCAACTTCATGCATACTTTTTCTAGATTATTTCGATGCTCTTTGTTTGAGCATCCTGTATCATATATATTATCTAAATATGCAATTACACCATCAATCCCACGTAAACATTCATCCATTTTCTTTTGTACGTCAGCCGATGCTGGCCGGAATTTTTGTGTATCTGAAAAGCTCTTTATGCGTAACAATCGTTAATAAATCTCTGCGAGTTTCATCTACTGGATATACGCATGCATTAAATCTAATTCTGAAAAAGGAATTCTGCCTTGCATTTTTGCAAAAATTTCATCTATAGTATGTAGTAGATATTTATCTATAATAATATGCGGATTAATCGTCATTTTAAAATCTCCGCAAATTCAAATATTCCCGTTACTCTTAAAAACAGAAACAATGGGAGAGGCCCATTCGCTCACTTTCACTAGCTCTAAATTGCATAAACGTTCTATTTTTTTTTAATTGTTTTTAACATTTTAACATTAAAATTATTAATTTTAGGTACGATTAAAGGCCATGAATCAAATTTCATTAACCAATGACGCCCTATTAATCCTGGTCCTGTACCGGGTAAAACAAAACATTCTAATGAATTACGCATTTCATCATTGATTTCGACCATTAAATCAATCATTCTTCCGATCGGCTGTAACCGATTTCCATCGTAAGTTTTCAATTTTACGTTAGACTTGATAAGTTTAAAATCTTTGAAATTTTAATTAAAAATTTTTTCTGAAATTACCGTTGCATATGTTCCCTTATCTATTTCAAGTTCAGGTTTTTCTCATTAATTATTTCATTCATAAACATTGGTCCACGTTATTACTATTCACGTTGACAAAATCAATTTTACTTTCATTATTGTTTTTATATGCTTTTTTACTTATCCTGAGCTTTAAGAATTCTGTTTGATGCGATGAACTCCTTACTGCTTCATCTGAATTTTCTTCAGTTGCTGATGTAATCATATTAACTTCGCTCCTTCCTTGTGAGTTCGTTGCTTCTTTCTTTCGGTTAGCTTTTTCTAAATGACCTTTTATTTTGCAGTAGTTGCATATGCATTCTTTGAAGCGGTATTCTCTACTTATGTGTTCTGGCTTAGCACAGCAGTAACACACAATACCTCGCTTCTCTCCGCTTGATTGCTGCAATCGCTGGCTTGGCACATTTCCCTAGTCACTTTTATTATATTTTCTGTAGTTTTTACTTTTACTACGGTTCCAATTATTATGCTGCTTTCCACTAATTGCGAAAACTTCAGATTCAATCTTTGAATAATTTCACTCGTATGTTTTTGTCGCGTATGCCACGTATCAGCTGATCGTGTAAAGCTGTTGTTGGATTTTCGAATTTACAGGTCAAAGACAACTATTTTAATCTAGCTGTGAACTCAGCAATTGATTCATTACTTTCTTGTTTTGCTTGATGAAAAGTGCAAAGCTCTATAGCCTTTGACGGTTTTGGATTTACATGTTCATTCATCACTTTTACAACTTCTGCAAATTTTTTCTCTAGTAATTTAGCTAGTGAAACTAATTGTTTAATTAAGCTAAATGTTTCTTGGTCTACACGTGTCATTAGAGCAGATAACTTCTTTTTATCATCTTCGATATTTTTATCTAAGAAATAAAATTCCAGCTGCTCTGTAAACGTTTCCCAGTTACCCCTCTCCAGAGAAAAATTCAATTTTATGCTGTCACTAGATGATGCTGTCAGTATCGCTATCCGTATCAATAGTAATTGTTTCTACTTTTTCTTCTTTCTTTTTTTTTGGAGTTTTGAGTATATTTTTATTTAACCTGTGAAGTTGTTGTGGATTTATCTTTATTGTCAATCTTTTCGTGCACCTGTAAAGTTTCTGCAGGTTTGTCTTTTTCAGGAATCAAAGTGTTTGGACTTTGAAAACGTGATAGGTCTGATTCACTGTCTGACTTTAATGCAACAGGATTTTGGCTAAAATCTATGCCGTTTCAACAGCATACCTTAATCTGTCACGAAGAGTATTAAAATTTCCTGAATTTTCGTGATTGAATTTGCCTTTTTAATAATTCTTTACAAATTTGTTTCTTGTTCAAGTTTTGTATCCAGCTTGTTTGAATCTTTTTCTTTCCAAATTTGAACATTTCTTTATACCTTCTTGAATATATAACTGCACCTTTCTACAGTTATTTAGTAAAGTTAGTAGTGACCTTGTAACTGCACCTTCCTACAGCTACTTGACGTAACAACTCGCTGCCTATCTATTGGCGTAGCATCTTCCTGCTTAGCGAGCGCGTATAACTTCTTGCTGGACACATCACGTATTTTGCACTAAGTTCCGTTACTTATCATCCTCGTCGCCAATTGTGATGTCTTAGTGATAGTAAATAACTAGACACCATCAAAATATATGTAATTTTATTAAAATATAAATATACACGAGCATGATGCTCAAGTTACATTATAAAAGCCTGCTGGCCGGTATGCGACTGACTCGTGTCAGTTCGGTGCCCGCGTTATATTCCCCAATTGACCCGCGCACATTCTATGCTGTTTATTCTCATTTCAAAATTGCATACATCATAATTAGTTTAAGTAAAGTTGTTTATATTAAGTGAATTTATTGTCTATTAATTTGTGCACGGTTAAGCTCATAAAGCTCATAAGCATTTCCTCCGCATGCTCCTGTTCATCACTCATTGTCCACATGCAGTGAGGCTGGTGTCGAAAAAATTATAAGACAGTTCCACTAATCTCTCCTTCGTTTACTGACCCGACCTTAAACAGATAGCATTATTCGTTCAGTATTCGTAAGTTTGGTGCCTTTGTGATTGACATAATACTTTAAGACATAAGATTCTTGCAGCCACTACAGACCTAGGGTGGCTACTACAGTTTTTTTACCTACTGGCGTTGCTGCATTAGAAGCTAAGGTATTTTAAGGGTCAAGAATTAGCTTCGGATGATTTGCTGCCAATTTACTCAGCTTCATGCCAACTGATTGTAGCAAATCGATGACCTCGCTCTTGGCTTTTAGAACTTTCTTTACTGTGTCCACCCCGGCAAAAAATCGTCGGTATATCGATTTTTTTCTATCAGAGAGGTTGCTCTTGGGTACTGTTGGCAACCGTCTTCTGCTAGCTTTAACATACAAGCGTTGATTAAGAAAGATACTGATGCTGTGCCGTAAGTTACCGTAAATAGGCAAAAAGCTTCTACGCCAGAATAGCTAGAAACGTGACAAAGTACTTGCTGCCAGTTTGCATCTTCAGGATGAATTAAAAATTGCCTAAACATTATCACAATGTGGAATATTAAGACGACCTTGTGGAACGATCATTTGATTAGAATGGCGAGTCCGTCTTCTTGAAGCTTTGGGCCAACGTCCAAGAAATTGTTCAAAGATGTGCCTTTTGAATAGTTTTGCGATGCGTTAAACACGACTCTGATTTTCTTGGATCCATCATTCTTAAATTCTGGATGATAAGTCAGATAACACATTTGCGATGAGTCCTCAGCGTCCAGGACTGGCTCTATGTAGCTTAAATTCACCTATTTAGCATTGAATTTATCGTATGCGGTACCAAGAGAAGGGTCCTTTTTCAATCGTTGCTCTAAACGAGCTAGTAGGGCAGCATCAACGTGACTTGTGCAGCCTAGATCAGGTGTACGCGCGAGAGGCACACCGTACAACAAATCGACCCAGTTTATTATGTGTGGTTGTGTGACAAAAGTAATTTTAGCATTCTTGCTCTTCTGCTAAACGTGTTTTTCTGCGGCACTCCTTCGATCTCCTAGAAGTAGAAGAGAAAAATAGGCAGTTTATCTTTACTGCGTGATGAGCAAGTACGTGTTGAGGGGATGAAGTTGGCGTATTAAGAGCTCCCATGAGCAGCCGGCGGAACACGCTGTTGAGAGCTTTGAGAGTACCTTATGGTCTTGAGCAGATGTATGGTCTCAAGGTTGAGGCGTATACATCTGAACTTAGGATGCAGTCTATTCGTCCAAGTTCCGTGAAGTGGATCTGTCAGCGTTAACCTTTTTAGAAAAGTCTACGCTTAATGTTAAACTCGTTGACGTGGTAGCAGTGTTGTAACCCTACTAGTAAGATTAGTGGAGAAGTCTGACTCTGTGTCCGATTTTGAAATTCAGTGAACTCGGCTATTGGCTTAATCCGATTGAGCGTCACCGACTCCAGAGATTAGAAGGCGAGCTGCGTGTTTTCGTTCTCTGAGCAGTTGCAAAACGCGCTTGGATACGAACGACTCCTTCGAGTTAGTATCAAGAAGAGCAAAAACAATTGTGGATTACCTATTCGAATCTGCCAATGTAACGAGAGCTGTGGCACTTGTCACGAAAGCAGAGTGCGAGCCTGTCAAGGTGTGTGTCGCGACAACAACATTCGTCTGCTTGTTGTGAGTTGATTTCTCGTGCAATTATGAAAGATCTGGATGCAGCTCGATGTGATGTTTGTCATTGCAAATGAAGCATCGTTGCTTAGATTTGCAGTTATTTGCGAGGTGGGTTGATTTCAAGTGGTTGAGGCAGAGGCACTTGTTTTTAACATGCTCTATGCGTCGATTTTCTGGAAAATCATGAAAGGTTATACAGTATTCGATATAATAATCTTCGAAACAAGGAGAACATTTAGATTTTGTAGAGACAACAATATTGGCTGCCGTTCTTTTAACTTTTACAGAGCCCCGTCTTTTTAATTGATTTCTAACATTCGTGGCAGATTTGGTCTATGCTGGAGAATCTATAAAGATTAGATCCAGCGTGCAAATTCGCTCTTTAAATAAGCTCTTAATGCTTTTAAATGTCGGAAAATCCTCGTTGTCGCTGACTTTTACGTTGACCCAATCTATCCTTGTTGATGGGGCTAGGCGGCTCTAGATAAGATATATAAAAATATCGTCCTAATGCTGGACAGATCTTTTGAGGAAAGTAAAAACGTTGATACCAGGGATGCTTATTTAGATCTTTGAGTACCCGAAGATTCTGATCCCGAAATTCGAATAAAACCAAATCTCAGATCCGAAGGATGTGGGTACATCAAATACTCGGGTATTCGGTACCCCTAGTTGATATTCTGATTGACGCCGTTAGGTAGCGTGTTAAAATGCTAAGGACACTTTGTTGAAGCTTGTGGTAGGTGAAGCAGTGCTTGAATCTGCACTGAAATCGCAATAATTTGTTATCATAGCGTGACAGTAGCGTCTTCCAAGCTGTCTGAAAATTGGCTGCTATCAAGGGTATGTCCTTGATCTTGATAGCAGCCTCGCTGTAGACAGATAAATAGTCTCCGGAATTTAAGAATTGGCGGCATGGATCAAGGACCATAGAGGTAAATTTCTTTTTCAAAGATTCCCAATCTGCCTGTTTTTCGTTGAAGTGACAAAGTTTTACTTTCTTTCGAGACGATTGCATGCCTTGGGGCTGCATCAATTGATTAGCTAGGGCTACCGGTGCAGTTGAGGCAACAAGAGGTGGTGGGGCAAGTTTTCGAGCTTTTTGCCTTAGATAAGCTTTACCGTTAAAATACACGTCTTGTGTTACATTAAATAGATCCGCCATAAGGTAGGACAGTACCTCCAATTCGTTGGCTTTCGGAGTGAGGATAGCATCATTGGCCTTGAAACTGCGCCAATACTTTTTGAGTAGATTGTCCCGAACCTCGATATCGTCTAAGGTGAAATCTACTGCTGACTTCCATTTACTGGTGTTTGTAATAAAGTTACAGATATAATTTGCACTACGCTTTTGATTATCTAGTAAGATCTCGATATACGCCATTAGAAAAGTAGTACGAGAGACGTACACTAAAGAGCTTGAGTCGCAAGTTAAAAAATCTACAGTTTAGTGGCAGACAATCGACGAAGAGCTCGACACGACGTGGCTCAAAAAAGAGCAAGCTTTGCACACCTGCCAAAGCAAGCGCGCGTGACTTGAGTGCAAGCACACGAAGAGCAACGAGGGGAAAAAAGATATGTTAGCGAAAGTTCGTAGCAACAGTTGCGGCTCTGATTTGACCGCTTAGCAATAATTTTTAGCTATATACATGGTGTGAGAAATTATTATAAGAATTTATATTGTGATCATTTACATGGTGCAGAAAAGTATTTATACTAAAGCTAGACTATTAGGAGAGAGCGTGAATACTGATTTTGTGCACTAAATGTCTGTTTTTAGTATTGGTCAATCTAGATGCGTAATTGCTAGATATTAGACCAAACTCCGCGGCACTTAGTAAACTTTATATGCATTACCTGCTGGATGCGTCAATAAGCAAGTCTTACTTCCTTAACTGATACCGTATATATCTGTAGGTAGTTGTTCGCTATCCAAGTAACGTCGAAGAGTACGTCAAGGTTGGAAGGCCAAAGCTGTCTGCAGCTAGATAGGCAGACTACTTTATGTCCTTGGTTGCTTGATCCAGCAGAATGACAACTCTTGACACGTCACCAATCTCCCTCGACAATTACTTGAAATCGTCCTCTATCCCTCTATCCCCGGCTCAATGGACTAAATTTTATGTTTGCACTTTTTTTTAGATTTAAATACTGGATTAGGAAGAGGAAATTAAAATAAACGACTTTAATTTTAAAGTACAAAGTAAAATGTACATTAAAAAGCTAATAGGGGTATGTGCGATGGGAGTGTGATCGGCACGACAGTCGTCGGAAGAGAGCGAGCTCGCGCTCAAGCATCGGATATTGCGACCGGCTCGAAGTTGGAGTAAGTGCTGACCGCGCGATTCTGGACAGCAACGAAAAGCGTGGTGTGGAAAGAGAATTCGCTAAGCTACTTATGAAATAGCAGGCGTATACAGAATGAAGGCCGTGCTAAGAGGGTACAACTTTGACATTACACACCGACCCGGCAAGCTAAACAATGCAGATGCTCTCTCTAGCAATCCCGAGCTAAAGAAGGGAGAAACAAACCCTAATTTGCCTATAGAACAGCTTTATATTGACTGACCAACAAGCAGGAGAAAAACGGGAAACATCTTTAAGTTGCAGGCCGAGAGCAAGCGCACGATCGATGATAAAACAAGAAAGAAGAAATTTAGGGAAATCAGGTCGGAATCAAACAATCCCGCCAACAAACCCGGACAGTGACCAAATATCGGTGGTAGACAGCTCGACCCCACGCAAAATACGAGTACCGCGTGAAAAAAGGAAAAGGCAGAGGCATGGAGAACTGGAGCATCGCGCCAAGTACTGGATGCATTAGAGCGTGCCAATACAGCCCATTTGTCGCCTGCTCCAAAAGCAATCAACAAGTAGGCTATAGACCGCGCAAAAACAAATCCAAACACTTTAGGACGACAATAAACACCACGAGTTCGCTAATAGGTATGAAAACTGAATCGCGGTTCAATAAAGATCCGTTGAAGGGCACTAATGGGAGTAGTAGTGGTGAGAACGAACGGTTCACAATTGTTAAAAAGGAAGCAAGAACTCATAAGATTCCGTAAGCATAGCAAGCCATCAGGTTCCAAATATATTTTTAATAAACAAATCGAACCTGTAAATAGCTCGAACACCTTTCCTGAAGCCACCTTTGAAGCACGAGTGCCAAAGAACACGCAAGCTTCCGCTTTGAGCACAGACGAGGTCAGTGGTATGTTCTAAGCCAGCATCGACCTCGGCGATAAATAACTTGTAGGCAAGGCTAAAGGGCCTTTCTCCATACACCCAGTGCTTTCAACCACAACTATCTCTACTAGCCCTTGGACCGCACCAGGCCACATAATGATTTAAAAAGATCGTAAGGCGTACCAGCAGTATTACAGACTAGCCCTTGGACCGCACCAGGCCACATAATGATTTAAAAAGATTGTGAGGCGTACCAGCAGTATTACAGACTAGCGGCTGATATCGAGGACGATATAGACAAACTGTTTGTGCATGATAACTTTTACGCAGCTGAAATAACGTTATTAAACCCTATTATTGAAGATTATATCCCTCAAAGGACTTAGAGACTATAGCTAAACACCACTGTCGCAAACTCGTGTACGCGTTCCAGCAGCGAAAGCATGCAAAATGGAACAAACGCAAACATTTTATGCATTGCGCAATGGAAAAGCGACACCCCAATAGGGCAAGAAGGCAGCTCAGACGTGCAACCAAACACAACACAAAGGAGGCCTACTCGTATCAGTGTAGATAATGTTGAGGAAAGAATAGGCACACAAACACCAAGCGTGAACCGAGATCAACACCCAAATAATCAATCAACACAATTCTTATCCGATTGCCTGCTAATCTACGACCCTGGGCCGAGCTTCCAGATCACACATACAGAGAGCAAAAAATGTGCCGAGCCCAGTGTTTCCAAAAATGAAATCCGAGTGCCGCGACGGAGTGCCGCGAAATTTAAATTTTAGGGAGAGATTAGGGAGAGGTTTGCTTAAACAAATAGTTTTAAATAATTTTTATGTACGGATAATTTAAAATAAATCTTTTTGTACAAACTTACTGTAAAAAAATAATTTTTTGTTTTGATTAAATTTTTGTATTAACAAACCTCCTCCCTAACCTCTTCCTAAATTTGAAATTTCGCGGCACTAGGATTTCATTTTTGAGATCGCTGGCCGAGCCCCACAAAAGGCTGGTACAATTAAAATGCCCCTTGTTGAACCCGCCGAGAAATTACTTATTCAAGTTGTTGATAATACTGCACAACCTATAGTGCTCACCGTTTGAATTGAGCGAAGAACTGCTTGAATCTGAAATCTAAGCGGCTTGCTAAGATGGTCCTAGCGGTATAAAAATACTGCAATCGCAAAGCAAGTGCAGGAACGGGGACATATTATTTATGTTTACGGAAAAATACAAGAGTAATGTGTGCGTACTCATGACATTGACTGGCAAAAAGGAGGGAGAATATATATATATATATATATGCGAATTATGAGCCGCTCCGGGCAGGTCATATATCCATTTACATCTTGTTAGAAATCACTTCACACCATTGAGAGAAGTTAAAGACGACCTTAAAAAGGATGACTTGCCCTCTAATAGTCAAGAAGACTTTGGGGGCGAAGGAGCATTTCCAAAGACGACGCAAGTGAACCCGATGCGCTCACAAGCCAACCCGACAGGCAAGAGTTGCATGAAGAACCGCCAAATAAGGCGAGCAGTGGAGGGCACAGAGAACATTTGCGAAACTACTCATTCGTCAAGCAAAAGCTCGTCAAACGATAGCAAGCAAGGAATCGACGCTCTAAAAAATATAGCCATATCTTAAGGCGCTACGTGGTAGTACAGGCTCAATCTCCTAGAGAAAAGCCGTCCTGGGCAGTCGAATCAGGAGACGAGCATCCTCCTCTGCAGAAAATGCATCCCTTCAACTACATCGAATCAATATTATCTGATTGTCCTGTTAGTAAGTGAACTTAGCCCGAAGAGTTCTGAGACAATAAACGCCTTGTTTGAACTTGGATATATCGACCATGAAGACATAGAAAACGAAAACAAGGATCCAGGTAAGGTATATAACAGCGGCGTAGGACAAATACAGATCATTAGAGCATATGAAAAGAAGGACGAACGCGACAAAGCGCCATGCACTAGCATGAACATATGCATTAGAGGTGTAAGAAATAGAATAAGACGGCTCAATTTGACAAGCATGGCAATTGTACACGACTTAGCGATGCTAACAATAGCACAATGGTCATACTCCGTCGAGAAATTTGAAGAGACCCTTGAGGGAATAAATTTTACCCCCTAAATGGTAATACTGCTGCATTAGAACTTCGCTCTCATTCTTCCAGCGTTCGTCCCTGTATCTAAGTCCTTACTCTAAAGCCCGCTGGATACCTAAGTGCTGTCTCAGCTATTTAAGCTACTCGTTCAGGTGAGCCTGCTAGGCTTCTCCCGAAACAGCTTGAGATTTAAACTAACAAGTTCGCGTTTTCTCGTCGACGGATGCAACCAAAACAGAATGCTTTCTCAAAGAATTCTAATGTACAACATTAATTATATTTTAAATCTCAACATTTTAATATAAAATAAAAATTTTAGTTTATTCATCAGATATGATTTAAAGTTACTCATCAGATATGTTAAAAAGCTTTAAAAAAACGATCAAGCAATTAAAATTAGAAAAAAAAATTAAAGTAGCGCCAATTAATAATTAAAGTCTTTTTTTAATTATTAATTAAACGATTATTAAATAAAACAATTAATAGGTTTTTTTAATTAATAATTAAATAATGCAATATTTAAAGCTTTTTTTTTTAATTATAATTAAACGACTTTTAATTATTAAGCAGCCTTTTAATTATTAATTTTAATATATCGTTAATAATTATAAAATATTTATTGTTTGTGACGTTCTCACAGCTGTTAGCCTATTTTTGGTGTAGGAGAAAGTAAAATAAAAGGAAATTGAAAAATTGAGTTAAAATTTAATATGGGGTAACCCGGGCTATATAGAGCTAGTAATGTCGAGCGGCTTGCATTACTAGCATAAGCGGGGCTAACTCGGGCGCGTGGCGGCGGACGAGGCGAGAGAAGAGCGCGTGGGATGCTCAAGTTCAGGCCCAAAGGCCGGTTGGAGAAAGAGAGAGAGAAAAAAAGAGAAAGAGAGAAAGAGAAAGAGACAGATAGTTCAACTATTGCGAGAGACTTACATTGATGTTGTTTTATCCTTCTTTCCTTGTTATACGTATATAGATATGTATATATATATATATATATATATATATATATATATATATATATAAATATATGGGCAGTTCTCTGTCAACGGAAAGTGAAAAATTTTAAATATCTTTTTTTATAGGGGCATTTTGTTCTAGGTTGTAAAAAACTCACACAAAAA
>JAPYZE010002538.1:0-23570 GCA_030522805.1 Leptomastidea abnormis
AAGCTATATATATATATATATATATATATATATATATATATATATATATATATATATATATATATATATATATAGCTATATAGTCAGCTTCCATAAATTTTCTGAGTTGTAGACGTTAAGGTACGATGCGGCTGGACGCCTTAGTCTACGCCTCACTTTATTATACCTATGTATAGTCTTAATTTTATTGCGCTTTATCAAGGCGCTGGTTTTCGTCGATGCAATTAATTATACGCTTGTACTTTGTCGGACATGCTAAACTTAAAGCTTTTAAAACTTCAAGATGGTTTTTTTTTCAATTTACATATATTATTTTATTTAAATAAGGTATACAAGACTACTTGCTAATATATATTTATCATTAATTCAATTACTATTTGCATCAATATTATACTATACGAGATGAAAGGCCGAAGAAGCAGACAATGGTAAACGTCTGAATCGACAAGAGAGCATTGCATTTGCCTCTCGTTGGTATATATAAGCATAGATGTATAGCAGCCGCAAAAATAATGCAGCGAGAGCTATATTAAGCCTCTCCTCCTTCTCCTGCATCCGTAAGAACTTGTCCGTAAAGCAAACACTCAAGTGAGAAAGAGAGAGAGAATAAGCAATGGAGTCGGTTCAAGAGTAAGAGAAGGAGAGAAAGCGAGAGAGTTACAAAGACTCAAGCAGAGGCTATTCATTGCGGCATCGAGGGGCAGGGGGGGGGGGGGGCGAGAGAAACGACGATTGGGGTGAGCAAGCGCTCGCGTACGACTTAAGCCCAGGCTGTATAGAAAAGAGACGAAGAAAGGGGGAAGGAGCAAGCTATTGCTACGACGACGAAGACGACTGTACGGTATATACACGCGAAGCGGAAGACGGTAGTGCGCGTTGATTTTACTCGGCACACCACTAGCTGCTGCTGCTACTGCCGAGAGAGGATCTCAGGGAGCCAGAGAGTAGCAGTATACGTACATACATACACCATACACAGCTCCTTCTCTCGATTTCTCTCGGTTGCACAAAGCCCACCAAGTTTCTCCTCCAGCGTATAAGCTCCGTACAGTCGACTCTGTATACTCTCTCTCTCTCTTCGTCTCTATGCACACCCTCTACGACTCAGCCTCCGGCTGCAACAGCAACACACCGGCAGTGCCAGGCAGTGCGAACATAATCGTTGGTAAATGGCCGGTAAGTGGACCGGAGAGCACGGCCGACGACGCAGCCCAAGGGATCGCTTCCAGCAGCAGAAAGGGGTGGAGAGCTTATACTCTCTCTCTCTCTCTCTCTCTCTCTCTCTCTCTCTCTCTCTCTCTCTCACTCTTTCTCTCTACGGATCGTTAAACAAATATGCAATGCCACGCTGCTCGGCTGACCCTCCCTCTCTCGACCCCTTACTTTCATTTCGGTCGCTGCACTTACATTGCAGAAACGAATATGATAGAAAATCCCCCGCACCTTTACCAAATTATACTTGCTGCATCTCTCAAAACTCCTTCTCCCTACCCCTTTTTTACCCCCTTACCTTGCAAGGAAAAATATACGTTCAACGTTTGTTCAACCCCGGGACGGACTTTAAAAAGTCCCAGCCCCCTCTTTTTAGTCGATCGATTCCCAGGCAGACAAACCGACAAACGATGCCGTTGACTTTCGACGTCTCTTTTTATACCCACATCCACAACTTCCCTTTACTAACAAATCCGTGATTTTAACGTTTTTCTGGCAGCTTGCGGAAATCCTAAAGTTTTCCGATGCTAATTCCGCTCACTCCAATACGCTCCAGTCGCATATTCATGCCCCCCCCCCTCACCCCTGCTGGTCCTGTTGAATTTAAAATTGCCAAGGCATACTCGACGACGACGACGACGACGACGACGCAAATACTAAGCAAGCTGTAAAAGAATAGGAGGAGAAGGATCTTAAGATGTAAACCTGGAAAGCTTTCTCGCGCTTGCAGATGAGGTGTATACAAAGATTAAAAAAAAAAGATTCTCACGTCGCTATACTGCTACTGTGGGGGTTTCTTAAAAATTTTGTGGACACACAACAACTATGATGCTCTAGAAAAGTCGGTTTGGTTTTCTTTCTGGCTTTTCTCGCTGAGGGGGGGGGGGGGAATTGCACAAAACTGACTTCAAAGAAAAAGTTCATTAAAATGGCCCGCTTGGATATACGAAGAAAGAGATTCGTCCTACTGTACCTAGTTTTGTGTCCCATTTAATTAGTCGGGCTTAAAAAAAAATAATAATAATCATAATATAATAATAATATTGAGAACGATGCTCTCGTTTAGTCAACTTTTCATCTCTCGCCTTATCATTCAAAAGTTTTTTTATTTTAATAAAAGAAAAATAATTAAGTTTTAAACTTTTTAGTATAAATTTCATTTTGAAATAAACGTAAATGTAGATAATAAAAAAAGCTATCTCTTGGTCAGTTGAGAAAATTCTTAGGCTTCCAAATCCATTTTGTTGAATCGGGTATTACGAAAAAGAAAATGTACTTGTAGCATTGCTATGATGGACAACAACGGGCAATAACACCTCGAGCTGCACTTGAAAGGACATTGCATTTTTCTCTTGCGAGCCTCTTTCCTCTAACACGGAAATTACAGGCTCTCTAAGCTCTCTCTCTCTCTCTCTTTTTGCCTTCGTCGCAGCTTCCATTTCACATTTTTCATCCGATGTCCTATATATATACGTTCTTCGTCTATTTTTCTTAGAGCTTAACGCAAGACCAGCTCTCTTCCGACTTGTCGATGTGTTTTTCTTTCCTGGAATCACCTTCTTTTAGCCTAGAGCTTCCAGCTAAACTGTACACCGTAATATTTTCCGATGCGTCGCTTCGGGCAATATTTTTAATTGATAAAAACATCATCGTTCTAGCTAGCAGCCAGACATATTTTGTTCGCAATAGTTATGCTTGATTTGAAACGAGCTTTTCCTGGAAGCTTTTTGCAATGTTGAAAAATTTAATTAAGAAACTGTCAACACTTTCTTTGTTTTTTTTTTCAAAAGCATTGAGTACTAAGAGAAAAAGTTTTGTAAAAAAATTAAAAACTATTAACCGAACATGACAATGTTTTTGATTATTTAAGTAAATATAATAAAATTTAGGAGTTACAAAATGATAATAATTTGTTAAAATTTTATAAAAGTTTAATTAAACTTTTAGTGTATGATTCATCAATGCTAAAAGTTAAATGGCTATCAGCAATCAATTCAAGTACTCCAATCTAGTATTGTATGCCACAGTAACCACAAACAGCCAAGGGAAAACAAATACGCAAACGTAAAATTCCATCAAATCCACAGTTGTATAGTTTACATCAGTTTCTATTTGAAACCAACTTTACAAACATATAGCTATATATAGAACCAGTCACTGCTAACAGCGATAATCCACGTTCGAAAATTAATCCACACAAACGGAAATCGAGCTTGCGCGCGCAAGTAACATCAGACGCATCCATAAATTCTAGCTGTGCAAAACGAAAATTACCAATGGCGAGTATAGGCGAGAGCGAGAAGCGCGATGAAAAAACAAAAGCAACTACAATTTATTGGCAGGTGAAAGTAAGTCTTGGCCGTTAGGTCTCACAACTCTCGGAAGCTCGGACACAGAGCTTTCAGATCGTGTTGCCTTCGATCGGACGTTATAGTGGGATTTAACTTGCGCTTAAGGATCGCTTTCGCGTTAAATTGCACGTGGCACTTGGAAGGAAAAGAGCACTTGCTGTAGTGTTATTATAATGGGAAAGTTACGACGGTCTAGCTCGCGATGCTGCGTCGACTTTTCTTGTTCCTGGATCGAGTGGAGCTTAACGACGCTTCTACTATACCAACACACGACGCCTTGCAAGCTCTGAACCCATCGTAAAAAAAACAAACGAGTTTGTAAACAATTTTTTGCTATACTGCTAGGAAAAACAAAATAAATAATAATGGAAAATGTTTGTGATACCTTCTCTTTTATATATCAAAGAATATTAGTCATTTAGCATCAGCAGCAGGGGGTAGATAGTCTGATTGAAAAACGGAATTAATGCATCCGATAATATTTGCCGGAATTTAGCATAAAACTGAATCATTTACCGCATGCAAATGAATATCGGGTGATGGTGGGAGAGCTTGCAATTTTGATATGCATCAGATTACCCCCAGCAGTAGAAGATATAACATAATCCGCGATCGAAAACTGAAATCCAGATTAAATATCCTCATCTCGAGATTACGGTAGACACGAAGTATATGGATCAGATAGAGAAGGAGGGGGGGCTTGCAAGCCAAAAAACAAAGCTTTATACACACGCACCGTACGATGCCCTAAAGAATTGATTAAATTGTACCAAAGGGGTGAAGAAGGGGAGGGGGGGGGGTTGGTACAAAGAGCCAGGTATACAAGTAAGGGAGGACTATGGTATTCTCGTCACTAATTAAATTACACAAGCGCTTAGGCAAACCCAGCTAGAGAAGGTATAGTATAGATGTGGGCAGCCGTGAATTCGCGCCTGGTAGGACGTACAAATAAACGCCAGGCAATCGCCAAGACTGAGGTAGTAACAACAGCACTAGCTGCACCTGGGTACTGGAGCTAGAGTAGCCCTATTGCACCAGCTATACATACACCTCATTCTCTCTCTCTCTCTCTCTCTCTCTCTCTCTCTCTCTATCTAGATTATGCAACGCGTTCCCAGGACTCTGAAGCTGGACCAGCACGTCAAGCTAGGTGTACAGTGGCAATTCCGAGATCCAGCCTAGCGTACAGCTGCTATGCAGTGAACAGCAGCAGCAGCAACAGCAGTAGCAGACACCCGCCGGCAGTACTGGAAGGGATATGACTTCGCTTACACGCTGCTCGTGTCGCGTGCAGTACTGCTCGGATTAACATATGGATAAACATAAGAGGGGTGTGAGGGTTTCAGGGGCTGTGTGTTGCTTGTAGCCTAGAGAGAACACACACACACACACAAACGCAGCTGCGGGTTGGGGGTTTGTCCTTATCTACGTCTGCTCCTTATCGATATATAGCTTTGACTCTCTCACTCTCCTCTTGGGTATCCGTGATCGAAAAGTCGCGGAAGACTGGACAAATTGACTTCCGATTTGAGATAAACGAGAAAGCAATCCATGCGGGCCATGTGAGGAGAGGGAAGTGTGCTTGCAACATAGTAGTATCGGTATATATCAGTTGTATACATATACCTATATGTTAGTTTTTTGAGCTGACGCGGGCACTTTATGACTGACGGCATGAAAGGGAGACACACGGGTGTGCTGTGACGCTACAGATACCTAGCGCGATTGACTTTAACCAAGACCATAGAGCGTCGTATACTATCGGACACCCTTTCTCTCTCTCTCACACACACACACTCTCTTACAGCCTACAGTCATTTCTCTTCATCTGTGCTGCTGATTAGAGTGCTTTTTATCCGTCGGAGATTAATGGTATATCTACACCCCCTCTCCTCCTTCTCCATCTTCTCATCTCCCCACCGGTTTGCGACTATTTTTATCCTTATTATTAATGATCCGACGATTATTCGGTCTAACGTCTTTGACGCCTTGGACTCGGTAAGAAATAAAGAAAAAAAACAACGATTTAACAGCAGAACAGGTGTGTAAACCAGACGGTAGCATCTGACATTGTTGCTCCTGATATCGATTGTAAGATTGACAAAAAGAATCAGTCAGTGATAAAAAATTTACAATCAATACAGGCCAACTTTGTTTGGTCCATCATCATCATCATCATCCAGCATCCAGCATACTCTGAGATATAACTCAATATTCAAGGAGTAGGCTGCTGCTGCTGCTGCAGCTGATGTTGAAGGAAGATAGCCGGGAAGGTTAACACGCAATACTCAAGAGTCAAGTAGAGCAGGAGCATAAATCTTGAGCGTATTAAGCTCAGCGACAGCGCATCTCTGCCCACAAGGCCACCACGACGTAGTACTATGGCTCTCTCTGTATGTGTGTACGTAGAAGGGTGGGTCTGGGTGTACTCGTCTATGGAAGAAAGAGAGTGAGAGAGAGAGACAGAAAAGGGTGTGACGCGCTATAAGTTATGGGCGAGAAGAAGCGCAAGTAGTAATAGCGAGAAGACGAAAAGAGAGCGCCCGGACGACACTCGAGAAAATTTACAGCGCGTCTCCGAAGTCGTCGTTGCCATCCTCTCGCTGCAACTTTATCTGCGCGAGTCGGTCGGTAGCGAGCGAGCGAGCTCCTTGACGCTTTGTCTCGTCGTCTTTCGTCGTACAAGCAGCGGACGGACGTTCTAGCGCTCCCGCGCTTGTCACTCTTCTGTACTCGCTTTTACGACGCCCGGGAAACGAGGAGAAAGAAGGCTGGAGATGAGGAGGACATGTATACCCTTCTCTCTTCCTTTCTTCTCTTCCAGCAGTAAGGAGGAATATACGACTATAGCTGAGTTGTTGTAGCTGCTGGCCTCTTCTTCTTCTTCTTCTTCTTCTTCAACCCACCACCCAAGAACTACTACTACGTCTTGACTTATAAAAAGAATTGTGATTCCGCGAGCTCTCGCACAACGCTTTTACGGTCTGTTCATAAAACTTTTCAAAGAACCCTGCGGCTCTCTATTGGCTGGCAATCGCGTATTTTATTTAATTATAAAGCATATATATTATACCCCTTCTATACGTGGTCTATATATAATTGCGTAAAACGTGCTCATTTCATAACACTATTTTTATAAAGAAAATAAAGAGACACATTAATAATACTATATTTACGTAATTCATATAGTTCACAATTCGATTTTTATATCAAGACGTATCTCTGTGAAATAGCAAAAATAAGATATATATATATGCAGCATCTTGAGCTTACAAAAGTCCAGTGGGAGAAAAGCCAAAGGATGAAAAGAAGATAAAGGTATATATAAGAGAGACAAGGAGAGAATGGAAGACAGAGAAAAAAGTAGTAACACAGCACAGCATGCAGAGAGTGGAGACGCCGAGGGGGACGCGAAAAGAAGAAGAATAAGAAGAAGAAGAGAAAAAGAGAGTTTGCATTGCGCCATCTCCGTATAGTTTATACATCTCATATGTGAGGCTCTTTCCGGACCGTCGGCCGTTGCAAAAGGAGGAGGAAGAGGAGGTAGAGTGGGCTGAGGTGGAGCGGTTCACTCGCGAATGCCGCTCACGCGGCACAGCTAAAAAAGTTAATATCTGCCGGCGCGCCAGCGTGCCGGGACTTCAAAGCAGATTTGTTTTCGCATTTCCAGGCTTTATTTGGCCCCGTTATAGCAGCTCTCCTCCTCTCTTACCCTTTCCCAAACTGCTGCTGCTGCTGCTCTCCTCTTTGCTCCTTATAACTTCTAACTGCAGCTACGGCCTTTGCTGCTCAGGCTGTATACACAGGCTAAAAAGAAATGGAAAGAGATAGAAAGGGTGAGGGGTGGGGAGAGCTTCTTACTATCCTTCGGATATTGGTACGTGACGTCGCGGCCACAACGATGGTTGGAGCCTCCCTTTTCGCGTTATATTATGAGCGACGACGAGATCAAACCTACCCTGAGCTTCGGCCTTCCATCTTCCTTCCTTTTTCTTTCTTTCTTCTTCGGCACTCGTGTCACTCTTTCGCTCTCTTGTGATGTGATAGTTTCTATCCTCCTCTTCATTCTCTCGCTTTTCCCCCTAGTTTGCTTCCATTTCGGCGACTCTTCCTCATTATTGATTCTACTTGCCACGGAGTGACTTTCAAAGGGGAATATACCTAAATTTTCGGCGAAAAAGAGGAGAAGGTTATTTTCGGGTAAAAAAGCTAGTCTCCCTTGCTAGCCCGACTGCCTGCCTACCTACTGCAACGGCATTATTCTTTCTCAAAGAGACTTGAACTATATATCAAATATAATTTTCTCATAAATTGCCTCTCAGAGAGAAAAAGAGAGGGAGAGAGAGAAAAAAGTATCATTAAGCTACTTTTAGTTTTGGCCTTGGAAAATATATTAAAATGGAGTGCTTGAACTGTTGATGATATAAATTATTTAATAGCAGTAAAGCTGGTTCGGTGTGTTGCATCGAAAACGAATTAAATTTATATAAGTCGATCGTTATATTCGATCAAAATAAGGTATTTGCTTTTAAAAGCTTATTTATAAAGTAATCAATTAATTGATAACAAAAAATAAATTATTTTAAAAGTTGTTTTAAATTAATAAAATATTAATGAATAAACTTTCTTGGAAAAAGAAGTTAATATTATAAAAAATTCTAGTATAATAACCAATACGCTTTTTCACAATTTTCTTCAGAAGAGCTCTTAAATTTAAATTTCTGTGAAAACAAATTTTACTCTATAAATTGCAATAAAATATAATCTGGTCTAATTTACATATGTTATTCGGTAAAAATTTCAAAAATTATGACTAAAGTTAAAAACACATAATAATCCACACATAAAATTAAATACTAATTTTTAAAAGTCTCAGTATCCAACAGCACTAATAGGTATAAAATCAACACATCAACAAAATCTCATTTCGAAAAAAGCACAAATTTATAAATCATTGATCAAGCACCAAAATTTTATTCACCTCGCTTTTACCAATCCCTTTCAAAAATAGGTAATTTAAAAAAATTCACAAATTTTGAAAATTAGCCATCATTATCCAAAAAGCTCGGCAGAAAGAGGTTTTCTCATGAATAAAAAGCTTACCCCAGAAGCACATCCGCGGTGAATACCAATGAAAACGAGCAAACTTTATGATCGTCATATCGCATCACCACTACTATCAACAAAATGCAAATACACATAATCAACGTCTCTCAAACCAACGTATATTTAATACGTATATATACATACACACTGATGACGTTGAAAATCCGTCAGAATGAGCAGCTTTACGCGTAGCCTGGATAAATATCCGAGCTCCGTTCACTCGAGAGGTAGCAACATATACATATCGCATCGATAACCGCGCTTAAATACGAAATTCATTTATCGGCTGCTGCAGTCAGGTAGTGGAGGGGCATCGTAAGAGATTCGATGAACACGCGATCGCGGAAATTGGATCTATTTTCATTGCCGAATTCGCGATATTCGCGCGAAGACCTATAATAGTTAGAGAGGAGAAGGAGGAGAAGCAGCGAGTTGTGGTGCAAACGACGAGAGAGACGCTTTTACGAATGACGAACGACCGACTCATCCGATTATGGTCTCGCGAGAGAGAGAGAGAGAGATATAGATAGATATAGAGGGAAAGCATTGGGATGCGCTTAATACGGTTTATCGTATATCGAGATACGAAGAGAATCTCTCTCTTTTTCTGTTAATATATATGTATATACACATCTTTTTCCCTTGGAAAACAAAGTATTCCCCTGGCGCATATGTTAAATTGGAGATGGAGATATGCATGGAAAGTCAGAGGAAAATATTCATGCCTCGTAATTGCTTGGATTTCCGTTGATGGTATTTCTCTCTGCTTACGTTTTCTCTGTGTGTGTGTATATATAACTATATTCTCTCTTTGCCTTGTTTTGACTCGTCGGAAAACAAACGCTTTTTCGTGTTATGATATATGTTATGTGATGATAACGTTATATTGACTTCTTTTTTTTTTAAATCGTATTTTTAAACAAAACGTAAAAATTTTTGGTAGTTCAAAACATGTAAATTAATAATTTCAAACTATTTCGCGAATGAGTATACTCGTATAATTTACATATTTACATGTTTACATTTATATTCAGCTCATATTATTACTCGGGAATACCTATTTCTGTAAATTAAAGTTTTACGGTTATTTCGTGATTTAACATTTATGAATTAATAAAATTGCTTGTACCTTTTACATACTGCGCACACACACACACACACAAACACTCATACAGTAAAGTATACACTTTGCTGATTATCTCATAATTCTGTCACTTTTTTTACCAAACAACTTTTCCAACGTAGTTGCGTGTTTAAAAATTCCAGAACTTATTAAATTTTAAAAACCGTTAAAAAACATGAAATGTACAAATTTTCGCAATTTCAATTATTGAATAATATACATTTATTTCTTTTATTGACGTGAAAAAGGTACGTATTCTCTCCCCACGTCAAAACTTTTATTTCTCTCATATATACAAAAAATAAACATATAAACCAACTGCAATACATCAAACTGTAATAGTAAACATTTGCAGAGAAGAATCTTTAATTGCCACTGCATCACCTTTAATACATATACATACACATACAATAAGAAAAATACCACAAAAATAATTTACAGCTGCCATCATTCATTATGCAGAATCGTTTTTAGACAGCTAAACAAAAAAAAAGAAAAAAAGAGAAAAGGAAGTAAAAGAAGAAGAAAAAAGAAATAACATATAACCTATCGTAGCATTTGACACACAGGACAAAGCGAAAAGCCGTCGAGGAAGATTAAAACTGAAATACGTTCGAAAGCGTATAAGGCAAAGCTTCCCTCGTTCTCGTACCTCAAAGCGCATAATAAAACGAGCTAGAGAACATGAGGCCGAGAATATACGTTAGAAATACTTCGCGTCGCAAGCTCACCAAAGCTGGAGAAGGATGAAGAGGAGAAGGAGGAAAACGACAAAAAGATGAAGCGAAAAAGCAAATCTCGGCCGTTGCGCCTCTGATCGGGATCGGGCTTTCTCCCTCTCTCTCTCTTTTTTGCCTCTAGCAATTCTCGAAAACGCAAAGTGCAAAGGTATATACATATACATATGTGTGTGTATGTATGCGCAATGGAAAAATATGATGGATTCGGTCTTGCGGAAGTTCCGCTGACCCGTTTCCGTTTTGTTTCTCTCTTTTTCTCTCTCTATCTCTCTGTGAAAAGTTAATCGGGTCGAATTGTCTGCTTAATAATTCCGTGTGTGATTGCACTCTTTTGCGCGCTTATTAAATTTAACGTCTATCGTAAAATTTGAGAATGGTCGATTAAATTATTTGGAAAAATTGACCTATGAGTCAAGCTTTGGAATATATATTGCATAGTATATATAAACGACAAGCAATTACTCGACGATTACAAATTTTCATTACTAAGGATCATCATAAGTTGTTTAATTTAGTCAATAAAATGAATTTTGTAAAATAGACAAGTAAACATAATGGTAAATCAACAATAAACATTAGAAACACCATGCAGTTGCATTATTCTAATATAAATAAAAAAAAATAAAAAAAAAAAAACAATGAAGAATACATAAAATAATTATGTTAAAGGGTATAAATATCGTAATGAGTTTATTGTACTTTGAAATAAGAGTTTGAAAATAATTTACGTATAGGCTATTTTAATTTTGTTCGGTATACCCAAGGGTCGGTGGTACTTGTGTGTCGCAATAAGTAGGCCACCAAGATAAAATGGAAAATCCCGTACAGGAAAGTCGGTGATGTTGTAGGTGAAGAGAAGAGAAGAGTGGAAAAAAGAGCGCTTGCGCAGAAGGGGGTGATACCAGAGAGGGTGGTAGGAAAGGGGAGGGTTTCGAACAAGAAATCGAAATACGAAAGGTTGAACGAGAGAAAATGGAAAAGTTTTGTTGTTGGTGCTCTTTACTCTCTCTCTCTCACTCTCTTTCTTTCTCTCTTTTTCCTCTATACGCTTGGTGTTGCGTTCTATTAAAACCACTATATATCGACTGTATTTCTCGCGCGCAAGCATTGAAGTAGGACAGAGGAGTTAGGAAAAGAGAAAGGGGTGAAGCTGAGTTGCAAAAGTGATCTTTCGTACGCTTGGTTGCTCTCTGAAACATCACATAGCGATATACACATACATACATACATACATACGCATAAGTTCAGGATATGATACGCCGAAAATTTGGAGAGCTAAAGATTAATCTTGTAAGCATACGAGAGAGTAAACCTTCCAGTTAACTGAATTTTCAATTTCTCATATTTCTCTCTCAAGAGAAGAAGAAGAAGAAGAAGAGGAAGAGAGAAAGTAGAGTACTTTATTAGAGCTTAAATCTGCAAGTATGCAGCCAACAACACAGCAATACCTGTAGCATACAGCTATCAGTATACATCCACTAAAATCGGATTTACAATTGAAAAATCAATGAGCAATAACAATCGTAAGTCGAATTTTATGAAAACGAGATAGGTATAGATATATACATTTATCAGAATGTAGTGAGGGGTAGGTGGTATATAGTATAGGATAGGGTAGCAAACAGTTATCGTATCGATTATTTCAGCATCATTATCCGTAAAATGGCATTGGAGCTGGTATATCGCAACTCCCTGATATACAGAGAGAGAGAGAGAGAAAGATAGATAGAGTAGATACAAGCATTTGGTTATATAGCGCTTATCACAAAGCCATCTCTTGTAATAACGCATCCAACTGAAGTCATTGGAACTGACAATATAATTGACGCGCTTGGATGAGCATACTCTCTACCTTTGTACATGTGTGTCTGTGTGTCTGTATCTGCGAGCTTTAAGCAACCGCGACGCGTTTCGATAACAGCTACAAGCCACGTACGTACATATATAGAGAGCATCAGTATGAGAGTTCTATGATACGATTATGATATTTCTCACAATCGCACATTACTAGAATTCCGTTATCTCATATCGAAACTCAGTGTATGTAGACCATAGAATATCTAAATTGGGTATAAAGCCTTAGTGCACACATATACATCTTTCGGTACATCGCATCTGTATTACAACAGTTACACACATCTGGACTCTCTCGCGGAGAAACGGACCAATCTCACAGTTTACAACAGCGTGTCTCTCCCTCTCTCTCTCCCTCTCTCAAAGGCGCATTAAGATTTCTCGAGTATACATATACACAAGCTTGAGAGGCGCACCCACGTGTTTATACGCGGGGGAGAGAGTGAGAGAGACTTACTGTTGCTGCAGGGGCTGTAGTCAGGCCCCGTTGCTGACATTGACGTACTGCTATCGGGCGTACCACTGTCTTCTCTTTCCTCCCTCCTTCGCACAAGTACACGGGAGAGATGCTACAGCAGCAGCCATGCGCTGAGATTGCCTTGCTCTTGCTCTCTCTCTCTCTCTCTCTCTCTCTCTCTCTCCCTCTATGACTGCTCTGCTACTGCTCTTCTCTCCACGTCGCTTCTCATTTGAATTTAGATTCGGCACCTTGCTCGCTCCCACTCTCCTTCATACCCCCCCCCCCCACCCCTCCTCATTCTACTTCCCTCGACGTACCCATTATCATGCAAACCCTCTGTCTTTCTCTCTTTGTGCTGCCACTATACTCTTCTCTCCCCCCTCTCCCTCCTCTCTTCTCTACCTTTTCAACCTTCGTCCCTTAGCCAAGAGCCCATTCTCTTGTCTCTCATGTCTATATCTCTCTATCTCTTTCTCTCTCTTTATCCGTTTATCTTTGTCCATTATTTTTCTTCTTTTTTTTACGTCGCTCTAAGCCTCCTACGACGATAATCGGTGCCATAGTGTACTTTTGGTATAACGAAGATTGATAATGCGTATATGTGCTTTTTTGAAAATAAAGAAAATATATAATACAGATAAACGGAGTTTTAAGATGTTACCTACTTTTATATATAGTAGGTCAAAATCGTTACAAGAAAATCATTTTGTAACTTTAATTTGTTTTACAAAATTTAATTTTAACCATAGAAGAAGCAGCAGTAGCAGCAGCAGCAGTAAAATATAATTTAAAGACTTAGGTAAATTGATTTTTAAGTGAGCTTAAAATTTCAACACATTTTCTGCTAATTATTATCTTGTTTTAATAATAATTTATTAAATTGTTAAAATATTTAGTGATTTATTGTTAAATTAATATTAATAAATAATGTACGAAAATTGTACCACACTCACTAACATACACGCACATACATACATATTATTATTATATAAAATATAAATCATGTAAAAGCCACCTTAATTTCTTTTCTCACTCGAAAATCGAACAATAATCTCCTCCGGAATTTCAGCACGAAATGATAAAATATGATAATGTTATCAGAAAATAGATATATGTATTCCGAAACCAATATTGAAGCCTCGTGCGCATAGCAAAAGTAAGTCCATATAACCAGGCGTAGAGAGGAAAAGAGAGCAGCAACATATACAGCAGCCGTACCACAAGAATCAGGGAGGGAGAGGCTGTGAGACTTTATAAACTTATACATCATAATTCCCTGCGCGGCACTCGCTTTTCCGCCTTCTTCTTCTTCTTCTTCCTCTTTTCCTTTGCTATATGTATATCATACCTAGTACGCGCATCGTCTCCATGGGAGCACGACGACTTATATATTCACTTTTTCTCGCGCGTACACGTCCTGAAATTCCTTGAGTTTTCTTTGCCTCAGACATCAGAGACTCGTAGCTTCTTCTTTTTCTTCTTTCTCGTTGTGATCGCTCACAATAAGACCGCATCGATTCACCATTGCCACGGGCGAATTTTAAAAATATGTCATCAAGAAAGACGAGACGTAGCTAGCATTGTATGATACAACGGAAAATTCGCTGACGTAACTGCTCGATATTCCGGGTTTTCCATTTTCACGGGCCACCGCTGCTGTGCAGTAACACTGAATTCGCTCGTTTGCCGCAGGCGTTGCATACCGGTATCTAACCGGTGTATGGTTAATTGAAGCGCGTTTTCTCGTCAAACTCTCGAAGCCCTTCGTTTCAAGCCAACCTCTGGTTATTCTCCTTTCTTTTGCATGCTGGGTACATTCGTTGTACCTCGAATCGCGATAGGAAAAAAGGTGTTTGTATGTGAAAATCAAAAAAAGTGAGGTACCAGAGTGAGTCTCTGGTTAAAAAAGAAAAAGTGTTGTGTTGAGTTCGACAATTGTTTTTTGGCCACTGTGTACGGTACCAGGTAAATTTTTGATTGCTGAACTTTGTACGAATATTGACGAGCTGTGAAACACCTGTTTTTAAACGAAAATGAAAATTTTCACCCTACCACAAAGCCGTGTCAATCAAGAAAAAGCACGATAGAAATTTGTTTTTTGTATAGCGGGACATATTCGTGTGATTAATAATAGTAGGAGAAACAGAGATAATAAAGCTCGCAATATTTAGGATTTACGATGCAGAGGAAAGGGGTTTCGGAAATTTCCGCGCGAAGTGGCACCCAACGGCGCGCGTCGTAACATTGCAACCTCGTCGTCGTCGTCGTCGTCGTTCACAGATGCAAAATCGAGGTGAATCCCCGCGAATTACTCAACTATCCAACAGCGAGCTTTATTTATTCTCGAGGAATACACACACACACACACACACACACACACACACACACACACACACACATATTATCCGGAAGCCACTGTATATATAACTCATTATTTTTATTTGCTCCAGGGAACAAGAGCATCTCCACAGTAGTAGTAGCAGCAGTAGGAGTATATAGCAACCCTTACATCGACAATAAATGGCCCGTAGATACAAAGAGAAGGCGGTATTCGAGACAATAGCGAATGGATGCAGTACCATCCCTCCTCCTCCTCTTCCAGTATGTGGCCTAGGAAAAATACCAGCGATTTTCCAAATCCACCAAGTGGAAATATTGGCTTTTCTGGGGTGGAGGAAGGGCGGCGAAGCTGAAGTCCATATTTGCCCGATACGCTGTGACTATAGGACTGCGATTTTTCGCACCCCCCCTCCCTCTCTCTACTTTTTATCTACTGAAAACGTTTTATCGCGTTCACGCGTCGACGCGGTTGGGCGTCCGAAGATTACTGGATGCCAAGAGCATCTGTGAGAGGAAGTGAGAAAGAGAGGTGGGGGGGGGGGGGGGGGGGGAAGGGGGGAGGAGGGGAGGGGGGGGGGGGGGGGGGGGGGGGCGCCTCCCCCCCGCGCGCCCCCTCTCCCCTCGCTCCCCCCCCTGGAGAGTAGTTCTAAAGCCAACGCTGGACGCATTTGCAGTATTGAGGCCGTAAAGGGGGATTGAATTTGGCTGTGCTATATAACTAGGAAGCACTTTGCATAAAATGTGCGCCTGAGGAACGATAGTAGATAGGTATATAGTATTCCCATCCTCGTCGTCGTCCTTCTCCTCCTCCTCGTCGTCTAGGCTTTTTAAATTTCGAACCTGTCCTGTGTGCGCGCACTCTAAGAGTGGTCGGAAATAAATAAAAAAAAAGTCCTGCATTACCTTGGTATACTGTGCGAGTCTGGTAAAATATATTGCGCGTGGAGGTCTTGAAAGCCGATGACGGAACGTGTGTATATAGCTAGATATAAACGAGGTCGTAAAACTCCTTGTACATACGTATATGTGCTGCATATTCATAAGGATTAAAAAGTAAGGAGAAACAAATCGAACGGAATTTTACATGTTAGTGTTTTTACGTGACGTAAGCCGTTAAAAGTATGCAGCCACAAGGAAAGTTTTGTAAGGGACGATATCTGAAGAAACAAAGCACTGAATGGACTCTCTACATTTTTGTGGAGTTGAAAGAAAAAAAAGTCACAAGAGACAGATCACGACGCATCTATATCTGGGAGAACGTGTGCCCGATTTATTTCTATAGGTGCAATCTGCTGCGCTGCGCGATATAAAGTATTTTGCGAAATAAAGAGCAGCGAGGTAGAGTGAGGGAGAAGGAGGAGGAGGGATAGAAAAGCGCTGGAGCAGGGAAATTGATAGCCAAGTGCCCGAGATATGCCCTGCCATTCGTTTCCGCTGGCTTGCCGTTAAGGAGCGCAGTAAAAATGAACGCTTTAGGATATAGCTAAGGGAGAGAGAGAGAGAAGATGCAGGGAGAATAAGGGAGAGACTATACTCTTTCTCTCTCTTTTTTTTCTTATCCCTCTTGGACATGATTCTGTCAAATTGATACGCGACTTGCTTCGCTAGAATTGATGTTTATTGTAACAAAAATAAGAGCTAGCTGTCTAAGATAAAAAAGAAAAAGAAGAAGATGTAAAGGTTCGGCTATTAATTATATTTAGGGTGAGGCTTTATATACATATTTATAACCGATATCTTGAAGTTCATAAAATAGTAGTGTGAAAAAGAAAAAAAAAGAGCAAGAAAAATCAAGCGTACAATATTCAAGGCATAGTAACAAACAGAAAACATGAATTTCAACAATTTGCAACTAGATATAGACGCTTGTAAAACAATACATAAAATACAGCTCTTGAATATGCATTTGGAATATTCAAAGGCACTTTTCTGTGTATATATATATTTTTTTTTTACCAAACAACCTTTCAAAATCTTCCATTCAAATTACGCAAAACAAAAGCATAAAATAAAGAGGAAAATATACACAAGTTTATTACAACAATATTATTATTTTCTAACAATGGTAAATTATAATTTTATTAACATCACTGATTTTGTTTTACTAAAAAATTTAAAAAAACTACCTCGTTAATTTTACTTCCGCAATAATTAATTCTCCCAGATTTTTTAAAATCAAGTTCGTCAAGCGAAACTCAAAATTTCAATGCACGTACTTTACGCCTGATAAATATAAAAATTCAACGGAAATCTATGCTAAAACTAAATAGCCTTTCCACCTATTTTTTTTTTTTTTTATCCAACTTCTCACGTATCTCGATTGATTTTTTAATTGCACCAGTCGTCGAAATCATATTATTCACAAAATCCATCAAGTTTTTTCTACATAAATGGGATGAATACAAATTGTCGAACGTAGAGCGAAAGCAAATCACCAAAAAAAAAAAAAAAAAAAGAAAATGAGATAAAAAAAGAAGAAAAAAAAGAACGTAAAGACGAAAAGAATGTCCGATAAACAAAGGCTAGATGCGAAAGGGTTGAGGTTCGGGTGTTTAAAGAGCTAGCGTATAGCGTTTCAGACACTATATACTCGTGAAAAAAAAAAAGAAAGAGTCTTGAAAAGGAAGGCGCGCAAGGAACGCGTATATCGCACGCGAGAAAGCTGGATAAAAGAAATGGAGGCGGAAGCGCGCGTGGAGAGAGGCTTCACGACGACTGTGAGAACTAGAAGGGATGAGGAGGAGGAGGGATAGAAAGAGATTCCCTAGGCGAGAGACGCATTGCGAAATGTTGGTATTTTCAGAGCGCACTTCTCCTCCTCCTACTCTATACTTGAAGCTCGATAGGATATCCTCTCTATGGCAATTTCACTGCGGTGGATCTTGGCCTGGTATAGAGAGAGGAGCATCTGCAAAATTTTCAGCAGTGTGCAACTCGATAAAGGAGATTGAGCGTTTTGTTCATGCAAATCCAAGCTGCTTTCTCTCCCTCTCTCTCTCCCTTTTGCGCTCGCGCATATAAGCGCGACTTCTTCTTATTTCTCTTTCTCTCTAGTGCCATATTGAACTATATGGAAATAAAAAGAAAAAGCGAGAGAGAGAGAGACAGACGTACCTAGATTTTAGACTAAAAGAGGTAGAGTAAGAGGGAGGGAAAAGGGGAGTTGTAATGGAAGAGGCCGCACTTTACATGCTCCATTGGCTTTCTCTCCTTCTATACATGCTCGTATTCGACTAAAGCCTGTCGTTCGATTTGGTAGGGATATTCGCAAATTTTTTGAAAATATAACGTTGGGAGCGCATGTATAGAGCCGCGTACCACCGATATATCCCATAAATCGCGGATAGTACGTGGCTTTTCTGGCGACTGGACCTTCCTCTTTCTCTTTTATGTAAGAAATGTACACTGAACGGATACAAATGCGCCAATTTGAGCTCAGTTCCAACGACGACGACGACTACGACTACAATGATGATGATGATGATGGTAACCGGGTGTGAAAGTACGAAGACGAGGATGGCAAGGTTCCGCTTATTTCCCTGGTAAAATATTCAGGACCGACGAGTTGGAATACGAAATCGCGCGGCTTTCTCAAAACGATTATGGCGTTTCTTTTTTCATCTTTTTCTTGGGATATAACAGCCCGCAAAGCTGTCGAAAATATGCCTTGCACCAGCCACAAAGAATCTACACCCTCGTACATTTAGGACGATTTAAAAAAAAAAAGAAGAAGGAAAACGGTGGTCCATTTTACCAAAGCTGAGACGAGCTAGGAAGATATGCCGAAATATGTAGGTAGTATGCGCACTATACGTTATATGCTGGCACTATATATATAATGGCAAGGACGTTAGACTGAACTGCAAGTAACCAAGAGCAGCTTATCCGCTTTTCCAGACCTTACGACCGACGACCTGCCCATGCAAGCTAGCTATATAGCTAAAGAGAGGACCGCGCTATACGTTAGTTCTTGGCCGACGAACGCAAACAATGCGGGCAAGTGCGAAGAAACTATTTCCGAGAGCGATGGAAGTATATAGCGACAAACCTGAGGGGAGCGATTATCGGTCCAAGCCCCCTCCTCTACTCTCTCTCTCTCTCTCTCTCTTTCTCTACATTTACTGAGGCTTAATATCCCATCGCGTCTAAGACTCAGCTTTGCTTTCGATTCTAGTATACTCTAAAATATTAACACGACCCTTAGATTTTCTTTTTTTTTTTGCATACAGCTATGGAATGCCAGAGGGTTACTTTAAAAAGAAGAGAGAGAGAGAAAGGTATAGAGAGAGATAGAGAGAAAGCTCCGTATCGCGATGCTGCAACTATAGGATTAATTAAATACGTCCGGCTAGAGCTAGGAAGAAGAAGAAGAAGAAAAAAAGAAGAGAGGGAGAGAAACTCGTGAATTTTCCAACATCGTCGGTACCACCAGCACATTGACCCCTCCTATCTATATATATATATTCCGTAGTCTTATCTTGGAGACCCAAGGCTAAAGAAAGAGAGCTGCTGCTGCTTCTTCTTCTCTCTTCGTAAGAGGAGAAAATTTATACTGACCTCCGTATATAGGGGGGTTCTTTGCATCTCTTCTCTTGGTTATATAACCCTGGCTATATCGTTGTGTGGCAAGGTAAAAGGATTTCATACCGTCAGAAGTTTTTTTTTCTTTTTTTTTGCCCCTCTCTTTACTGGGGAAGAAGAGCTAGAGCAAACGACTTTCATTTTTCTTCGAGAAAGGATATATAGAGCTTGGATGCTATGTGGCTTTGCTTTGTGTGCTAAGTTTATGTATATGTGAGCATAGCTTTTGGAATCTTTGGAGGTAAGAAGAGAAAAAAAAACTGTCAAGGTATACAATTATGCGTGTCTCTCTGTGTGGGAAAACTAGTTAGGAGGACTTTAGTAAGATTTTGTAAGTAGAGCAAGTTTGAGGTTTGTAATAAGTTTTAAGAGAGAAGAGTATGCAGTTGTTTGTGTTTGTATTTGTGTGTGTGTTTGTGGGTAGTTGGATATTTAATGTAGCTCTCTGCTTATGGAATGATGTATGATTATTTAATATAATCAAGGACAATGAATATAAATTACTTCCTTGCTCTATGTATGTGTATATATATATATATATATATATGTGATACAAGAGAGAGTATGTAAAAGAAGAAAAGGAAATGTATAATTCTTTTGTTGTTAATATATACAACAATACGCGAAACTAAATACATATACCAAGACTGCCAAGAAATCATATTTCATAATAAGCTTTAGCGCACAAAATATATATTTCCTCTTTGAAAATAGTTACATTCAACTGATATATATCTGAAAATATAAAAGCGATACAAAAATACTGGAAAAAAGATAAAAAAAAAAGGTAATACTGCTCTCTCTCTCTTTTTTTCCAGTAATACTGAGTTTATACGACGTCCAAATAAATTCCGCTTCCAGAGACATAATCGATCGACGTATACACGACTAAACTTACATTTTCCGCGCTTTTTCCTCTCTTTTTTTCTCTCTCTCTCTCTCTTTCTTACCCTCTCGCTTTTTCTCGAATGAAGTTAAAGCAAGGGAGTATAGACGAAGAGTAAGAAATGAAAAAAAGAAAATGGTATATAACCCTTAACATTGCCTTTCGAATTTTCCAAGACTCGTAAATCGATCAGCGGACTTTTGACATCGCAAAATTGCAAGAGAAGAGAGAGAGAGGTATAAAGTATCGTGAATTTCGATGTCTCTCGACTAACACTGCTAAAACCTACACGTAGGTACAGTTAAACTCACGAAAGAGAGAGAGAGAGAGCTTACATACCCTCGCGTGCCAGCTAGTCGGATCAGTTGGTGTAATTGATCGTACGACTAAGAGGACGACGCGCTGCTGTTGGAGAGTAAACATTCGGTCATTGATTGATGGATTTATCAGGAGCCAGTCGGCTACTCTCTTTCCAGACGCGCCTTTAACTCCTTGGCGCGACTAACGTCTTAGCCTCTTCCCTTCTTCTTTTTCAGTTCGTCTTTTGAAAATGAAAGAAAGCACTCACTCGCGCGCGTTTGACTTATCCGTCTAAATGAAAGTGTTCAGATGAACTTTACTCTTTCTCGTCAGTCACACAAAAGAAAAAAAGCAGAACAGTATATTGTGAGATGGGGGGAGAGCTTTAATTTTTAAGCAAGGGTTCTATTGGAAAAACATAGCTAGAACAGTGAGAGAGAGAGAGAGGTCGAAGCCACAGTATAGTGGAGCCCAGTTGACCCCAATCACGAGGACCGGAAATTATCTCACTGTACAAAAAACTCCTACAACCAAAAGAGTAAGAGAAAAAGTATATAGGTGAAGTCGAGAGGTACACTAGGCAAGGGAGATGTAGCAGAAGAAGCATAAAACGCTGGTTTTTTTTACTTCGATCCAGCGCATGCGCTGAGTTTTTTTTTTAGGATGCAAACGGATGCAGGCTAGTGCAGGGAGGAAAAGGGAGGAAGGGGGCTGTATGCTTGGTGAAGAAAATTGAAAAGCTCTCGAATTCCGGTGGTGCAGGAAGGCGAGCGCAATTGCGTTCCGGACGACGTTGAGATTTGCGCTCTAAAATGCTTAAATGTATATATGTATGTACGTACGTATGTATATATGGCTATAATATATACGTAGCTGCTATGATGAATGTAGGCCAAGCGAGCTTTCGTTTTTATTTTTTACCGGCCTACTACCAAGCCCTTGCTTTATTTTTTTTTTTTTTTTACTAAGCTACCATGGACCAAGTGGCTCGATATGCACGTGTTATATATAAAGCAGCTTGACGCGCACAATTGAGCCTTTTTTACCCCTCTTAACTATTGGAAAATTTAACCGAGTACCTACCTTGGGTTTACCTATATTTTATCGTGAGCTTTCGTTAGTTGTTGATTTTTTTTTTCTTTTTACATCAATATTTACACCACGCTATGCAACGACGAATTTTGTTTATATTCGTTTAATTTTATCGAGCAAACGTTAATGTTAATTTGTTACTTTGTATAATCTACGGTTGAACTCGTTGATTTTTTTTTTTTTTTTTGCTTTCTTTTCTTTTTTGGACAAACTTTTTTAATAAACCTGTACAAGAGTTTGTTTACTTTTCCTGATGGTGGTTAACTGTTGTTTATGCAATAAAATAATAATTTTTTTCTCTCTTTTTATTTTGTTTTTTGATTTATAAAGCACAGCAAAAGAGAGAGAGAGAGAGAGAGAGAAGGCGAGAGAGTGCGAGTGAGAGAGTCAAGTATTTTGCTTCGATGAAATAAAAGTTTACCAATCGTTCCGCAACATAGAGCGAGATAATAACTGCGCCTGAGTCACAACCGAAGAAATATCTGGACCGTAGAGTAACGTGTAGAGTCAAAAGAAAGAGGAATAGAGATAGCGCAAATCTCAGGGGTCTAATTCCTTAGTTCTACAGGAGCGAACGTGAAAAAGAGAGAGAGAGAGAGAGAGAGAAATAGCTTGGTAGAAAAGGATGGTAATAGCTCGATTTTGACAAAAGGCCGTATCATTTGCCTACGTTGAGAGATATATTATAACCCCCACCCAGCTCTATATATACCAAAAGCTTATCCGAGAGAATGAAAATCTGTGGTTCCAAGAATATTCGTCGAGGCGTAAGGGGGCCATATAGTCAGAGATAGGAGGAACTGCAGCTGCGTCGACGAGAATATGGCTCACCCATATATTATAGGTATAGGTATATCTACAGCTATCTGCGGGTGATAAAGATAAGGGAAAAGCCGGCCGACATCCGTTATAGGCTTTTTTTTCGGCAAGACTGTAGATATAACGAAAAAACTCAAACACCTGCCCATGGAACTTCTCGGACGAGGATCGGGAAAGGAAAGACGCTGGTAGTAGGTAATTCTTGCCCAATGTCTACTTACTTCGTTTTCTTGTGGATACCAATGTTGTTGTTGTATGACAACTAGGTTGCCCTGAAAGCTCGGTCGATCCAACTTCCTGGACGCCGGTAAATGATTATTCGATTTTTCGCAAATTCTCACGAAAGATGTATATAGGAACGTAAGATGCGCGAGTAGATTCTAGGCGCTATATACCGACGAAGGCGCGACAAAGTTTCTAGGGCTGCAAGTTTCCTATCGTGGGTAGACGCTGGCGCGCAATGAACTTAGGGAGCTTGGAAAGTTCGGTTATAGGGGGAGAGAAATTTTGTAAGTCTTGCATCGAAAAGGTATTAGCAAAGTCCGCGGTGGTGGTGGTGGTAGTAGTAGCAGAGAGCGGCACATCCACTGCGTGGTGTCGTGGTGGCTATATATACACTGATAGTTCTTAATTAGGAAAAATTACTGTTTCTGGTAGTAAGTGCTGGATATAGTGACTATTTTTCAATAACTGCCATTAAAACAAA
>JAPYZE010002539.1:0-15808 GCA_030522805.1 Leptomastidea abnormis
GAGTATCGGATATTTACAAAAATGACTCGATACTCCGATACTCGGAAAAAAAGTATCGGATGATTTTCGAGTACTCGAGTAGAATCGCACCTCCCTAGAAGAAGCTAGAGAGAGAGAGAGAGGAAAAGGAAAGGGAGTGCGTTCAAGACGACCCTCGGTCGTCGTTCACGGCGGTTGTATGGGGCTCTTGGTATATAGTAGTAGCACATAGTGGTACCAGCTGCTCTCTCTCTGTAACTCAAGGGGAAGGAAAGAAAAAGACTACTGCTACTACTACTACTTTCTATGCCGATGCTCTCTTATACCTTTGATTCCATACGTCTCATCTTGACCCGATCTGTCTCTTCTCTTCACCTTTTTTTTTTCTTCTTTCCATCGTCATATCCATTGCCATATCTCTCTTATGTATACTTTTATATATATGTGCTTTTATATATATGTATACATGCGCCTAGGGGCCTCTTCACAATTTTCTAACGCCGTAAACCACCATATCGAATAAAATAGGACCTTCAATTTTTGCTGATTCACTATGAAAAAGCAGAAAGCTAAATATGTCCTTAACTGCGTGCTCTATCGTATACTATGTAACTGAATTTATGCGTCTTTATACCGAGTATGTTATAATGAATTTGGAAAAGAAAGAATATTGAAAAAAATATAGAGCTTATGATAAGATGTAATTAAGAATTGCGATTTTAGATGTTAGCAAATAAAAAAAAAATTAGTGAATCACTTTTGCATAGTCATAGGTAATTAATATTGTGAATTAATCATAAAGTTATACATTTTATTTTAAAGAGTTTAAGACAATTTATATTTACATTTATGTATATAATTTAATATGTAAAATTCATATTTCTAACTCTGTGTAACTGAAAAAAAATTTTTCCAATGGGCTTAATAAAAAATTTTCCTGCGCATAATTGTTCATTTAAAAAATTAAGCTATTTTTATTTAAAGTAAATGTTGATAAAATTATAAAAAATAAATTATTTACATAAGTACATTGATTTTTCAAAGCTTTAAAAAAAAAGAAAAGCTCAGAGGAAATACAAAATATTTTATTTAATTACGTTTACACGCCTTTTAATACTCTATTGAGTATATTTTGGCATTTAAGAACTTTTGCAATATCTTAATCAATAGATGCCAAGAATCGAACCCCCTATTTGTGGATTACAAAACTGTAGCTCCGACAACTAAGTAATTCCAGTTCTCAATTCACTGCTTTATTTATAATAATGAAATATAAAAAAAGAAATTAGAAATAACTCATTTAAAAGAAATCATAAATTAGTACTTATAATGCAAAATTATTAAAAAAAATACAATTTTACATACTAAAAAAAAAAAACCCCTCTTGAAAAATAAAATAAACGTAAAGAGCGAGATACTTATTGGCGGTCTTTCACAAAGTATAGCCAAGCGAAAAAGCCAAGCCTCCCCATTGAAAGGAGCCATGCGGATTCTCCTCGTTAGCCGCTACAAAGCGCGACAAGCGCGATCCTGCGTGCAAACAGCAGCGCGTTACAATAGAGCAAACAACAAGCTGGTAATAAATCTCAAAACTCTTCATTCTCTCTCTCTCTCTTTTTTCTTACAAACAATATATATATACATACATACATGTAGCGACGTATATACTACAGGAAAGAAAGATTAACGAGCGATATAAAAGTCTAGCGGCAGAGAGTGCGACAAGAGCGAGAGAGAAGAGGAGCTGTCCACTCGCCTACACCTCCACCTCCGCATCCATGTCCGTTGTCGTGTCCAGTACCACCATCACCATCTTCTCCCCTTTTCAGTCTTTTAGAGTCGCGCCCCATGTCCTCTTTAGCACAATGTTAGCCCTTAGCCACCCCCAATATTTGGACACGGCCGCTAACAAACGGCTCTCTCTCTCTCTCTCTCTCTCTCTCTCTCTCTCTCTTAGTCCACTCTGACCCCCGCATGTATATATACTCGCGGCTTTGCTGACTTTTACAGTGGAAAAAATATATGTGATGCTGGTGCACTCGGTTGATTCTTCTTACCTATTGGCAGCTGCAGCAGCAACAGCAGTACTGGAATTAGTCTTGATGTACAGTCTAGCTTTCTTTTGATTCTCCCCCGTCTTTTCTTTATTGATGAAAAGAAGGGGCTGCTGCTGCTGCTTCTGCTCCCTGCTGACTTAAAGGTATACAGCATACATATCGCGGAGGAGGACAAGCTGCGCGTGTGTTCCTTTTCTTAAATGTGATCAAAGCGTTTGGCCTTAGAGAGTCGAGACGAACTATTGAGATTTCTTACATATTTTGTAAATTTATTGTGTTTTTTACGACTGTTCGTATAAGATTTTTGTCATTTACTAAGCAAAACATTAATTGTAATGGCTAGATTTTTTAAAAAAATTTTTTTATCACATTAATTTATCTCAACTTTATTAAATATTTATCACTTTATTAGAGCGAAATGTTGAACAGATATTTGTTAATTAGTTCAATTAAGAGAATTATTATCGTACGGGAAAATTTTAATAGATCATAAATGAGGTATTTCCTAAGAATTGAAATGTTTTGTTGATGAGTGACTGAAACAAAGAATAGGTAAATTAAATTAGAATTGTTAAATACAAAACAAAATTTACCTATTTTATTGACCGTCAAAGTAGAAAATGTAATTAAGATTATTCTTTCAGATAAGTTTTCTTGTTTATTTTTATTCACAGAAAGCAAAATTGTTGTGACGTAAAAGTAGGTCAACTATTCATTTTATCTAATTATCTTAATTCTTATGATTATCTGAAATCTAAATTTCAATATTTCCTCACTATATAAATGTATTTAATCCGTGTCCACTAAAAACTAAAGCAGTTCAGTTTCTAGTGATGCTTGAGCATCTTTCAATTCTATTAAGTTTTGTTATATACTTCGCCGTCTAAAGTAATCGAATTGTTTTTTACAATGATGAAATTACTAGTAATTGCAATACTTCATATGACTTTTCTTAGTCACGCCGAAATTTTAAACGAAACCAAGAAATTAATTAGTATTCAAGTGAATTCTTTAAATAGAAGTTCAGTGATTTTCGACGAAAGATTTACAGATAAAGAAGCTTCAGTAACATACGAAAATCTTTCAAATTCTCAATGGGATTGCTTTGGACTAGGCAGTACTCTTGGAAAAATTTTGGATTATTATTTAAAACAAACGGAAAATAGTACAAATATTGAAAATGTTTTATTTTACGCAAATTCTCGATGTCAAACAGAAAGGATAACAATGCAAGCAGGTGATTCATTCGATCTTAAAAAGATTAATTTTGATATCAGACGAAAAACTGTTTTTATCGTGCATGGATTTTTGTCTGGTGGCACAGAGGAATGGGTTATGGATATGGAAAAAGCATTTTTAACTTGGGTATATAAAAAACTTGAATTTTTTATTAACTACTTTATTAGGTTATTAACGATAATTTATTTTCTTTTTACTTGTAAAAACAAATAATAAGATAAATTAATACAGGGCAATGTTAATACGTTTATAGTTGATTGGAACAATGGTTTAAATACGTGGAATTATTTGAAAGCAGCCGCAAATACAAGAAGTGTTGGAAAGCAAATTGTTAGGTAAATTTTTATTTGCTTAATAAGAATAGTTAACTATGTGTCTTTTTGCTTTAATTGTGGTTGCTACTCTTAGATTCATCACTCAAATTATCGAGCATGTAAGAAAGAATGGTGGACCAGATAAATCTAAATGGGGTCCATTGCACTTTGTCGGTCACAGTCTTGGCGCCCACATAAGTAGCTACGCTGCCAAACAGCTGCGCAGTCTTACCGGATGGCGTGTGCATCGCATCTCAGGTCTAGATCCAGCTCAGCCCTGCTTTGGCAACAATTCTATGATACGATTAGACCGTTCTGATGCAAATTTTGTAGATGTCATCCATACAAATGGACGGATGTTATTAAAATTGGGCCTTGGATTACCTAATCCTTTAGGTTTTTATATTTCTAATAAATCTTTAGCAGATAATTTATTTACTACTGAAATATGTATTGTTTTATGAAGTTTAATTTTACAACAATTTAATCGTTAGAAATTTGATTTGCTTTTGAAAATAATTCACATTATTTTTTATGATTTTATCAATAACTGTTTCATTTTTTTTTATCTGCAACATTAAATTAAGAGATTGCTTTTTTAATATTAAGGTCATGTTGACTTTTATCCAAATGGAGGTAACATGCAACCTGGATGTCCGTCATTAAATTCATCTTTATGGGATTATTTACCTTTGCCTATTGATAGTAAGAAATTTTTATAGAAAAGCAAAACTTTATACAATACAATTGAAAATAATTAATTATAATTCTTTGTTATAATTAGCTATAAGAATGACCATTTGCAGTCATGGACGAGCACATGACTATTACACTGAATCAATAATGTATGCAGTACAAAATGAATGTAAATTTTGGGCACAAAAGTGGAATAAGTCATCTTATGATTTTTATCAGTTGTTAACTAAAACTTGTAATTGTCAAGATAAACGAAGGACTTGCGTGGAAATGGGGATAAATGCTGAAAATTATCGTAAAAGTACAGGAACTTATTTTACCATTACAGGACATTCGTCACCTTATTGTAGTAAGTTTATTACAATTAAGTTTAGTAATAAAAATAAAATTATAAAATTTGTAATATTGTTTAATGCAAAATTATTATCATTTGTATAGGTGTCGATAGCACTGCAATTCAACAAGCAAAAGATTTCACGGAAAATTACTCACTAATGCTACGTTATTTAAATGATTTGTATTAATTAGTAATTAATGTAGAATTTAATTATTTGTATTATAGCCCAAAATGTAAAAATAAAATTGAATATTAAATCATCTTATATTTTTGAATTTATTACCTTTAAACTTACTCACAATAGAAAATGCATTATAATCTTTGACGTCATAAAGTATTATCTCGGTCAATTGCGCGAAGTCTTAAAAAATGCAATATACAATAAAAATGAATGACTAAAGTTTGAAAATAATTGTTAAATATAACGTAACGCTTATCTTGAGTTCTAGTATACGCATATATCCGCTTGGATCACAGTTTCACTTTTTCATCAGTTGAAAGTATAATATCAAAATGAATTTTTTTTGTACATTTTTATTTTTGTCAATTAGTTTGAGTGTCTTACAATCAAAAGGAGTACTTTCTACTTTAATTGGAAATTCAAATTGTCGAATGCTTGATGTAAAAGGATTGAGTACGGATGAATATGTTGTTGATGATGTGACAGTTAAATTTCATTTGACAACTAAAAGTAAAAGTGGAGTGACTTATGAAAAATCAGATGGTAAATACGTTAAACAAGTTGATTTTGATACAACTAAGAGAACAGTAATTATTGTACATGGATCTATTGAAAATGGAAATGCAGATTGGACAAAAACTTTGGCAGATGCTTACTTACAATGGGTTACTACTATTTTTTTTAAATACAAATTTTGTGATTGCAAATCGAATGATTTTATTTTATTTTTATATGACTTATCATAATAGTTTTATCATTAGATAGTGCAAATGTATTTCAACATTAAAATCGCGAAAACACTTTTATTTGATAAATATCAAAAATATATATTTTATTCTTACAGGGTGATATTAATGCTTTTGTAGTCGAATGGACTAGTCATTCTCATTCAACCAATTATGTGTATACTGCTCGAGAGACTAGATTAATTGGAAATGAAATTGCCAAGTAATTGTATTTCATACATTTTTAAATTTTGTTTCCTGCAAATAAGAATTAAAAAATTTACTAAATAAAAATATATTGGTAGTTTCGTTAGCGATATAATAGATAACAACAAGGCTGGTGCCGAAATTACAGGCGCACTTCATTTGCTTGGGCACAGCCTAGGAGCTCATATAATTGGTGTAGCATCTAGAGAAATGAAAAGACGTTCCCTCAAATGGCAAGCGAGTAGACTTACAGGTTTGGATCCTGCTCAGCCTTGTTTTACCGATACCAATGTTGATATACACTTGGAGAAAAGTGATGCACCTTTTGTTGATATAATTCACACAAGTGCAAAGGCTTTTTCAGAAGGTGGACTTGGCATGTGGGAACCTACAGGTAGGCAGATAAGATTTTAATAATGTTATAAGATATTTAATCTTAATTTAGTGGTGATTAAAAAAATTTATTTTATATTCTACAATTCTTCGTAGGTCATCTTGATTTTTATCCGAATGGTGGAAAAGAACAACCAGGCTGTCCAAGTGTAGTCTTTAATTATGGTTTAATGAAAAGTATGTAATATAAAGATGTATATTGGATTATCGGATTTTTTAATCAATTGTAATCATTTTTTAAAATAGCGATCATGTTTAAACGAAGTAATGTATTATTTTACATTCTATTATGAGAAAAAATGTTGTTTTGCTAAGTAAAGCATAAGATTAAAATTTTATCGTAAATAACATAATAATTTTATTTATACGTATTTGAGTTTTACTGTCACGAAAACTTTTTCAAAATTTTATAAATTGTATCAATTATAAAATACTATTTTTCTAATTTAAAATTTTTTTATTTCTAAATAGTAAATTCAATCTTAAATAAAACAATTCTTGTAATTGATATTTTTTAATTATTATTTATTACAATTTTAAAATTTATTTTTGCGATAAAAAATATCAATTTATAAATAAAAAAAAAAATATATATATATATAAACATTTTTTAAAATATTTTATTGATCATATTTTTAAAATTTTCTTTCAGAGGTTGATAGAAATATATGCAGTCATAACAGGGCCTATGAGTTTTTTACAGATTCGCTTAAAACTCCAAAAAGTAGTTGTAGTTTTTTAGCTTTTGAGTGGAATCCATATAACGGTAATCTTCCTCAAAATCTTGATCCTGGAGTAGTTTGTAAAGAGAAATTGTGTGTTGAAATGGGAATCAATGCCGAGAACTTTAAAGATAAGACAGGATCATTTTACATAAAAACGGCATTAAATTCACCGTTTTGCAGTAAGTTTATTTGTAGTATCTAAATAAATTGTACTTTCTTATATTTTAATATTTATATATTTTTTGTAGAAGTCGAATATCAAGTCACCCACTGGCAACCACATGGAATTAGACCTTTTAGTGAATGGTTTAGTTTCTTATGGAGTTGATAATTTTTTTCAAACAAAATAAAATTGTATTTTTATTAATCATTGGAAATTATTCTTGAAATTTAAAATAAAAAGTTTAAAGTAAACAACATGTGTCATTCTATTTTTCTTTTTATGATATTATTTTACAATAATTTGCAAGATTTCTTGTAGGATTCCAAATAGAATTTTTAATAGAAATTATTGTAAAATTTTTTTTTACAGATGTAGTAATTTTTCGTGTTTCCAAATATCGCTTGCAATTGTTTAGCAAAAGCATTTGAATTTTCAAAACAAAATAATAAAATTTTAAAAATTATGAGTAATAAATTGTATATCTCTTGTTTACGTACAAACACACATACACCAATGCACATGCACAGAAATTGTGCCACGCAGATAGAAAAATAGAAAAAAAAATTTGGCACCGATTGCCATTGCTTTGGTTTAGTTTAGGTTCTGCCATCAGTACGAGTGTTTTATAACGTTAAAAATATGAATATCATTTGGCTTTTTTTCATTGGTCTAATATGTTTTAACATTTGTGCTAAAGCTGAATCGGAAGAAAACAAAAATGCTTCAAAATCATTTAGTTTAAGTGATTTTGCAAGTCAATTCAAATTGGATTGTAATGGTTTAGTGCGCATTGCTGGAAAATTATCTGATATTTTTACAACACTCGGCAATGAAGTCAGATTTTATTTAGTTACGAAAAATAAAACCGATAAAGTACGTATCAACACAGCTAAACCTTATAAAGATGTTGACGTAAATAAAAGAACGGTATTCATTGTACATGGATTCCAAAATGATGGAGATTCAACATGGATGAAAAATTTAGCAGATGCTTATACTGAATGGGTAAATAAATTTTAAATTTGTAATAAAAATGATAGATAGTAATATAAAATAAATAATTATTTTTTAAATGTTTATGTATTTCTAACGACTGTTTTAAATATTAATATATATCACCATATCTGACACAGTGTATTTTAAAATTTGATTACTAATTTTTATAGGGAGATGTTAATGCTATAATTGTTGATTGGGGTGATTATGCTAAAACTTACGACTACACATCCGCAGCTAGAAGTACAAAAACAGCTGGAGAAGAAATCGCTACGTAAATGTTTTTTTTTTTATTTTTAATTAAAATTATTTATCGAAGAAGTAACTTCATTTATTTATTATTCAATGATAAAAGTATATGATAAAAGTGACATTTTTTTTTCGTTTCTTACACAATTTAAAAATAGATTTATCAGCCAAATAATTAATGGAAAGTCCAAACAACCTTCATCAGAAATTTTATATGGACCACTTCATCTTATTGGACATAGTCTGGGCTCTCACGTAATTGCCGTAGCAGCTTATGAAATAAAAAAACGACAACTTCAATGGCAAGTAGATAGACTTACTGGTCTCGATCCTGCCCAGCCTTGTTTTGAAGATGCCCACAATGATCTACGTTTGGACAAAAATGATGCGCCATTTGTCGATGTGATCCACACAAACGGAAAAACTCTTCTTGAAGGAGGTTTAGGCGTTCGTAAACAAATTGGTATACTTAATTATTAGCTTGTTTTTTTCCTTTTAATTTTATTAATATTAGTGTCTAAATAAAGGTAATAACCTCATTGATGAATTATTTAATATTTACTGTAGGTCACATTGATTTTTATCCAAACGGCGGTGAAGAACAGCCAGGCTGTGAGGAACTTATAGGTTATTCATAAAAATCTTATTAATTTATTTTTATAATTAGAAAGTGGTATTTAAATTTTACTTTAAATTAATTATTTTTAAAAAATTTGCAGGAATCAATAGAACTACGTGTAGTCACGGAATGTCATATTTATTCTTCACCGATTCACTTAAATATTCCAGAGATCCAACTTGTCTTTTGAAAGCTTTTTCTTGGAATCAAGATTGGAATAATCTTCCTTCAAAATTAGATTCGGAAAAAATTTGCTATAAAGATAAATGCATTGAAATGGGAATAAATGCTGAAAATTATAAAGATCAATTTAATGGATCATTTTTTTCTGTGACAGGCAAAATTTCGCCTTTTTGCAGTACGTGGTTCAAAATTATACATAAAAAATAAGTTATTCAGTTTTAATTTATGATTGTATATTTCAGGAATCGGTGCTGACGCGAAAATGGAATTACGTTCTTTGATCAAGACTCTAAGAAATCCAAATAAAGGTCCAAAACTTTTGAGAAAGAGTAAACATCTGAGAAAAGAAAAGCTGAGTCGTCACAATCAACGAAAAGTTTTGAATAGCAAAAAAGCTAAGTCAAAATCCCATGCATAAATTATAATGAAAAATATTTATGTAAACTCATAAAAAATGCAAATAAAGTTTTTATGAGACACCAATAACTTATTGAATTTTCATTGATTTAATTATCATTTTATTTACTTTAATATTCCTGATCCACTAAATTCTAAGAAAATTCTTTTAAATAATTAGTCTAAACGATTTCGGTTTGTTAATTATTAAATTATTTTAGAAGAATAAATTCGAGATTGTCTGCAGGATTTACATCACAAATTTTAATATAATTTGTTGTAATTAAATATTCTACAGAATTTTATTATTTTAGCTTGTTATTTTTTTTTGTTAAGTCGATAAGTTTTCAAAAACAAAGTAATAAAATATTGAAAATTATTAGTTAGTAATAATTTTTATAGCTTTTGCTTGCATACATGCACATGCACAAAAATTGTGCCACGTAGATAGAACAATAGAATAAGAAAATTTGTTACTAATTGCATTACTTTGCCTTTAGTTTACTTTCTACCACCGTTACGAGTGTTTTAAAATATTGCGAATATGAATATTATTGTGATTTTTTTCACTGTGCTGTTATATTTTAATATCTCAGCTACAGCTCAATCCGAGGAAAATCATTCTGCCGTGAAATTATTTAATTTCAGCTTTGGTGACTGGGCAAAATCATTTACATTAAAATGCAACGGTTTTGTGCGCGTCGTAGGAAAAATAATTGATGTACTTAAAACAAGTGGCAATGAAGTCAGATTTTATTTAGTTACAAAGAATACGACCGATAAAGTACGAATTAACCCAGCTAAACCTTATGAAAATTTTGACGTGACAAAAAGAACGGCATTTATTGTACACGGATTTCAAAATGACGGAGATTCCATATGGATGCATGATTTAGCGAAAGCTTACACAGAATGGGTAATAAAATTTTGCATTTTTGATAAAAATAATTGCTTATAATGTAAATAAAATAATTATTTTAATTAATTTCTTGAGGAAAGATTTTTTTTAAATATTAATTATGTTAAATATTAAATTAGTATAATTAGGTGTTACTAAATCTAATATAATTTCAAAAATGGATCACTAATTTTTTTAGGGAGATGTTAATGCTATTATCGTTGATTGGGGAAATTATTCAAAAACTTATGATTATACGTCCGCTGCTAGAAATACAAGAACAGTTGGGCAAGAGATTGCTACGTAAATAATTTTTCTTTTGCTTTAAATTTATTCATAAATAAATATATTTATATATTTAAAATTAATATATTTATGTATTATCATAATAATTTCTTTCCTAAAAAGCTTTTAGTTTTGTTTCTTGCTTTTTATTGAAATAATATAAATATATACAGATTAATCAGCCGAATAGTCGACGGCGTATCCAAACCATCATCTAAAAGCTCTTGGGGAACACTTCATCTTCTCGGACACAGTTTGGGCTCTCACGTAATTGCCGTAGCAGCACATGAAATAAAATTGCTCAACCTTGAATGGCAAGTAGATAGACTTACTGGTCTTGATCCTGCTCAGCCTTGTTTCGAAGATGCTCACTTGAATCTACGCTTGGATAAAAGTGATGCGCCCTTTGTCGATGTGATCCACACTAATGGAAAAACTCTTCTAGAAGGAGGTTTAGGCATGCGGAAACAAATCGGTATGGTTGATTTTTATTTTTAATATTGGATTTCTTTTGAGCTTACTAATATTAGTGCCTATAGAAACGTAATAAGTTCATTGATGAAATAACTATATTTATTATAGGTCATATTGATTTTTATCCAAATGGTGGTGAAGAACAACCGGGCTGTGAAGAACTTAAAGGTAATTTCTGAAACTTTTTTTTTCATATTTATAAATAAAAGTTTACTCTAAATTGCCTTGCAAAATCTTGTTAATTATATATTTTCAAAATTTGCAGGAATCAATAGAACTACGTGTAGTCACGGAATGTCATATTTATTTTTCACCGATACACTTAAATATTCCAGAGATCCAACTTGTCTTTTGGAAGCTTTTCCTTGGGATCAAGATTGGAATAATCTTCCTTCAAAATTAGATTCGGAAAAAATTTGCCATAAAGAAAAATGCATTGAAATGGGAATAAATGCTGAAAAATACAAAGATCAATTTAATGGATCATTTTTTTCTGTAACCGGCAAAATTTCGCCTTTTTGCAGTATGCTGATATTAAATATATATATGAAAATTTAAGCAAACATAATTCGTTTTTAATTCGATTATTGTATATTTCAGGGGTTCGTGAGGACGCGAAGATGGAATTACGTTCTTTGGTCAAAACACTAAAAAATTCAAGTAAAAGTCTTAAAAATGTTAAGAAAAGTCATAATCAACGAAAAATTTTGAAAAACAAGACATCTAAATCAAAAGCTGATGCATAAATTAAAATTTATTAAAATGAAAAATGCTAATGCATATGTAAGCTCATTAAAAATTTAATAAATTTATTATGAGCCACTAACAGTTTGAGTTTTTCTTTACTAATTGTAATTTCATTTATCATACCTTAGGAAGGGCATACGATCTCGGGTTTTGCTAAATTTTAACTTAATTTTATTAAAATAATTTTTAAATACTCTGATGTCGGTAACGTAGTTACCCATTATTTTATTCTTTTAATAATAAGACAAAATATATTAAAATATTTTCCTTATACAAAATTTTGAGTTATCTGTTATTTTAAAGCAGTAAAATTTATACTTTAGTTAAAAATATTTAAAAGCACAATATTTTTATATTGCAAGTTGGCCTTGAATATTGAATAAATTTATCTTTTTTAAATAAAATTTTACAATATAATAAAAATTTATTTGTTTATTTGCTAAACACAAATATGAGAATTATTACGTATTGTAACTCTTGTTTATTAATGTGCAAAAATTGAATGTATTAAGTTTGCATAATTTCTTTATAATACCTCAAAATTTAATAAATCAAATGCAAAAAATATATCGATATAAATATAAAAATCCAATGCGAATATAATATTCGATTTTCTATTTTTTTAATATCATTTCAATAACAAGCTCTCTATTTCTATTTCAATTTTAAATAAAAAGAATTAAAGTAATTTTATCGAAGAATATCTTGTTAGTGTAAACGAGACAGAAAAATAAAAAAAATAAAAAAATAGAAAAAGAAGAAGAAGAAGAAAGAAGGTTACAAGAATATTTGAAAAGAAGATAGAATGACTAATTTACAGTCTAATGTGGCAATGTTCGATGCAAACAGATCGGATCTTCGATTTCGCGCTCGTCGATCAAGTGTGGTATATAGCTTTATATATGTATATATATATTTATGCATCACAGGCTATCCTCCCCTTGAAAATAACAGTTGCACACCTTTTTCACAGATCGATTTCTCACTCTCGCGAAGCACAACCGCCAATCGTTATTATCGTTATCTCATCTTCGCTTTTGCATGAACGCGCAGCATGTCCTTTTTACTTGAGAGGGAGAAGGAGAGAAAAAGAGATGTATGTATGTATGTGTATATGTATATAGGTACCAGTTTGCTTCTGCATACCGCCAACGAACTTGAATTTGTATGCTCGATGTTGATCGAATGGCTGAATGTGGTATTATTGGTTGTCGTTTCAATCAAAATTCTTTAAGCAGATACATCTACTTTCTCTCTTTTTTTTATTCATTTTTTCAAAATGATGTTTTTAACAGTTTGTAGAAAAGAAAAAACTTTATATCATAAATTATATGTGTGACTAATCCCATTATTTCCATTTTAACAAAAATTTTTATTTCTTAAAAAACAGCAATAGCTAACCGATTAAGTAAAAAAAAAATTGCTTATGCTTAACATATATGAAAAGTCAGGTGCAAGTTAATACAAATTCTTAATCCATCCACCCTGTACAAGAAAATTCGTTTTTGTTCACTTGTCATCATCGTCATTATTATCATCATCATCATCATCGTATGGTCATCAAAAGCATTTTTTATTGCAGAGCACTTGTTTCCTCCCACCTTTTCCCCTCCCCCCCTTTTTTTTTACCCTGCTATAGGCATTTCCAACCCACGCGCGCGTATATGCTCATCGAAGCGATACCGGATGACGATGCCTATAGGTACCTGTGAGTATAGGTATATAGGGTGGAAGAGTATATAAGAAATGAGTACGCGCAGGCGCACCGATAAGCACTTAGCTTATCGAGCCGTGCGATCGGGCTCGTTTAACCGCAGCCGTGCGCACGTAATCGTGGGCACGCGCGCGTTCATACGTTCGCGTTCGCGCATAAGGGGCAGGAAGGACGACAAGTGGCTGCTGCTGCTTGCTTGCCATCGCTCCTTTTTCTGCTGTGTATAGGTATATTGGTATTATACGGAAGGTGGGAGCATAATTGCCATCGCGTGGAACGCGTATTATAAGTATATATTTATATAGATCGAACGACGCCTGCCTCTCACATGCCTCTGCTCTTTCTCGTCATTCACGCTCACCTGCCCTCCCCCACTTGATTCTCCTTCTTAGGATGTATATGTGCTTATAGGTTCCATATTTCTCGATGTAAAAAAAAAATGTATATATTTTTCTTAGCAAAAATAATAAATTTAAGAACAAACAAGAAAAAAAATAGCAATTGAAAAGGAATAAGTTGCGTATAGCAGAAATATTGTTCCTCCTTTAAATTTATTAGTTATTGAAAAAGAAATTATATTAATTATTTGTTCTTAAAAAAATTATTTTTTCTTCCAAAACCCGCCAAGCATCATAAAATTTTTAAAATTAAAAAATAATACTTTTTAGTTTAAAATTGTATCAGTCTGCACACATACATATGAACACGCATTCATAGTTATACAAACAAAAAAATAAATTAAATTATGTATGTATGCACGTTAAAGGTTATTAAATATTTATTTTTAAATTTACTATAAATACCAATATTGCATAGATCTGCATTTAGTTTACCTTTTGTTATTACGTGTATTTTTAAATGTAAAATAATGAAGTTTATTATATTCTTTTTTGCTGTGCTGTTACATTTCAAAGAATTGGGTTTGGTCCTTTTATCTGATCATTAAGAATTACATCATCCAGCTATGTTTGACAAATATTTTTCTATCGAAGTAATTATTTGTCAGGAATTATTAAATTTATTATTACAATTATATGTATGCACATGTAAACTATATAAAGTAAAATAAAGTTTTCTGAGTGTTAACAAAATTTTAATTGAGTTTTTCTTTAATATTTATAAATTTTTTTAATCAATTCACAATAATAATCAGCACAAGCTTTTTAAAGTATCATAAAAAGTTGTCAACTTTGACATATAGAACCATCATTAATGCATTTAACCAAACACTTTACCAATTTTCAAACTCCAACATCACACATAGGCGTTACAAAAAATCTTCGATCACCAAAATGGATAAACTCAAGTAATTCGACGCGTTTTCTCTCCAACACACTATTCACACACAACACTTGGGATATATATAATCGTCGAAGTAAACGAAATCTCAATGAGCCAGCCAGCCAACCAGCCAGGCAACCAAGAAGCAAGCATAGGGTAGTAGTATAAGCTGAAGTATACAGCTTTATCCCTACAGACCGATCTGGAAGCATCGAGACATGCTCATCGCAAGAGATCGCGGCAACTTTCATGTATTAATTAGCTGGCGGCAGCTCTGGCGACGCGTCCTATGTACCATCGTATAGGTGTATGTTATATCCAGCTACTCTCTTGAAAAAGAAGAAAAAGAAGAAGGGACTCGGTGGGGGATGAGGCGCCGCTGCTAAAGTATACATATCTCGATCTCCAGCCTTCTCATCCTCCTCCTCCGGCTATATACGTGCACGAGAAGCAGAGCTATACGTCGACCCCGGGTGCAGTATAAAGACAGAGTCCCAAGATATCGGTTGGATTTTGCGTCCCCGATTGCGCGCGCGCTCGTGCCAGTTTGGTGTCTCGCTTAGCTGCTGTATGTATGTATGTGTTGGATAACTCGCGCACAGCTTCCTTGGACTTTTTTATATGCCCAGCACGTACAGAAAGAGAGAGAGAGAGCACCTGACATTCCACGAGTTGAGATAAGAATTGGCTGATATGCCTATGGATTTTCCATTGGAGAATCTATATAGTATTTATAAGACTGGCTACTTCTTTTTTATTTTCTGGCTGGATCCTCTCACTTGCCGATCGATTTGCGCGCTTCTTTATTTCCTTAGATTATTTATCTTCTTTTACCTACTGTGTCTGTGTGTATATGTGTGTGTATATAAAGATATGTTTTTATGGATATATATATATATATATATATATATATATATAGATATATATATATATATATATATATATATATT
>JAPYZE010002540.1:0-15805 GCA_030522805.1 Leptomastidea abnormis
ATGTATGTATTATGTGTCTTAAGGGTTTGACGTTCACTTGTAATCCGCTTTGTTTCGACGTATTATATAGGATGATGATTTTTGGATGTATCTGTAATGTAACGATGAATTTGCTTGAAAGTACGTGTATTATATTTATATATGTAAGAGGTATATGAGATTGTGATTTTTGTTCTCGTTGTGAAAATTCATGATTATAAGGAGTTTGGTATATTCGATCTTTTTCAGTACAAAACTGGTCTGCTTCCTCATCGTTTTTTTTTTTTTTTTATTTTTCTATACCGACCTCCCAAGCTTAGTTCGATAAGAGACTAAATGTAAAAATCTATGTACGTACTCACATTCTCATGTTATATATATATATATATATATATATATAAAGACTACGCTTCTGGGGATCGATTTGATCTTGCGCGTTCTTTAATCGAGCCACGTATATCTATAAGTATTATTAATTAAATAAACGAAAAAGAAAATGAAAGAAGAAGAGGTAAGGGAATGAGAAAAAGGAAAGAAGTTGAGATGCGAAAGAGAGAATATAAATAAAGCAATAATATAGTACATATATTCCAAGAGAAGAAGAAGAAGAAGAAGAAAAGGAAAAAGGAAATGAAACCGATGAAGTACGCAATTAGCAACATTTTTCTCTCGCGCCTGTTTTAATTGGAGAAAACCATATACACATACACACATACATTCACGCATAAAAAGAAAGAAAGAAAAAGAAAAGTAATAAGAAAAAAAAGAAAGCTTACAAAGAATCGATATAGATTCAAAATCTTATTCGTCCATTAACTTTACTATATCTTAGCTTTTTTTATTGTTTTTTGCTCATTACCAGTTTACCTGTAATATCGTCTAATGAAACCAAGACACATAACACACGATACACATATTTATTCTTTCTTTATACCAAACTTGGAAAAGCTATATAAATTTTCACAAAAACTAGCGCCGAACGTAAGTACTAACAACAACAACAACAATAACAACAGCATAAAAGAAAGAATAAAAAAAAAAAGTGGTAGCCAAAAAAGAGAAAAGAGTAACACAGTCAGCTTTATATAAAAGTCCTTTTTTTTCCTAATCCCTCCCTTCTCCTTTCCAGTATCTAAAATATATATACACTAGATCGCGTGGCTACTTTTTTCAAGCTCGTGAAGTCTGTGATGGTGTATAGATGTGTATATGTCGTAAGACGACGACAACGACGCTTCATACTCACCAACGTCCACGCGTATAAACGAGCCAAGGTGGAAAGTCAGGAAAAACGAACGGAGACGAAAAAGAAGTACATGACAAAGAAAGAGAGATAGAAGCAAGAGCTTCAATAGAAGCATCCTTATGGGGCGGTACACACATACGCGCACACACAAACACGTCCCGCGGGATTTTTCTCGTTCATCCGCACCGATGAGAGCCTCTTTTTACCTCCCTTCCCCTTCATGTATACCTATTGCATCTTTACCTCTTCCTCTCTCCCTGTGCAATTGATCGCAATCAACACCCTTGAAGCGCAGCGGCGGCGGCAACGTATACGCACTCGTGTTTCACGTGTATGTGTGTACGTACAAGAAAGAGAGAAAGAGAGTATAAGTTGGATAGAAAACTGGCTTGAGAAGAATGTAAATTGCCGGCGCACGCCCGTACATCCCTTCCACTTATATAGGTATATACCTATATTTCTTTTCTTCTTATATAGGTACTGTGCGTACACTATATATAGTTAATATACCTATATACACCAGGGTAATACGCGCATATCCGTGGAGAGTGAGAGAGCGCCGCTCTGTTGCCGGCGTGTACGCGCGCTCATCGCTCCCGCGGATTCTTCTATCTCACTCTTTCTTATTTCTCGCTCGGTTTAGCCTTTTTTTTTAAATTTTTCTCTTATCCTTCCCTTTCCTTTTCTCTCTCTCTCGCTCTCTTTCTAGTATATGCCATCGATCTGGCTTGTTTTTCTCTTCTCATACCATCTTCTCGATCTTGGAACTCTCTACTGATGCTGCTGATGTTGATGCTGTTGCTTTTCTGTTATTATTTCGCTTTTTGCGCCTTTCCGGTTTTCTTCTCAGCTATATTCTTATATATACCTTCTCCACGCGAACGCATGAATTTTCTTCCTTTTCTTGATTTCTACTACTACTACTACCTACTACTACCTACTATACTTGTTCGTATGTCCTGTTGGTATTTCAAGACGCCGCTTGGTAAAAGTGAGAGATATACTACTAGCGCAATGCAATAAACGAACTGATTTTTGAATTATATCATATACATATATAAAATAAATTAGATTCTTTTTTTTAAATATTTTTGTTTTGATGTTTGGAAATAAGAATTTTTTATTGATTGATTATCATATAAATGAGATTGGGAAAAGGTTTGATGATATAAAAAGCACTTCTTTCTAGTTTACATACATTCGATTTAAATGTCATTCGTTTACGAAAGATATGTTATGTGTTTCTGTCGTAAGGTAAGATAAATAAGATGAAGATAAAGAAAAAAAAAAAAAAAAGAGTAATCTTGGCGCTCATGCATAAAGTTCTGTCCCATTGGTCTTGTGCTTCTTGTCTTCTTTTCAACGACACCACGACGGCATCGGTGGTGGTTCACGTAAAATTGACGAGTTTCTCAATCGGCCAAGCGCGTCGTTTCTTTTTTTTTTCTTTCTCTTCTCAGATTATATATCGCATGCGTTTAGACTGATGACCCGTGAAATCCGATCGTAACACGTGAAAATTCTTGCTGTTTACCCAGCCGAGGCCAGATCGATTGATATGGCCGCGTGATCCGAATATATATACACTCAGGCCTTTTTTTTCTTTTTTTTTCTTTTTATTATACATACCGTATGTATTGACACGTTAGTAGGGAGGATGAAGAGGAGGAGGGTTTGGTTTATTATTTATCGTGAGTCGAGGACTACGCGTGCGTTTTACGATATTAAAAATAAATAGAGGGAGAGAGAGAGAAAGAAAAAAAAAGGAAAATTTTTTCGAGCATTTTATTTATTGATATACGTGCTTTCGAAATTTGTTCAGTAAAATGCTCTCGCTTGATTTTTCATTTGTTTAACTATGGCTTGTGTTTGTTGTTTTTTTCTTTCTTTTTTATTTTATTTCAATGATAACGCTAATTCTTTGTCATCGGATAAAACAAAGAATTACTTGATTTAGAGGTAGGAGATTGAAGTTATTGCTGGATGCAGAAGCAATTTGGTGTATTGTTAATATTTCTTTTTTTTTTTTTAGAGCTTTGTACTATGTAGTGCTATACCAGCTTTTCATGATTCAGTGAAGTGCTGCTAATTCTTGTTCGACTTTTTTCTTTTATTTTTTTTTTTTTTTCATAATTTTTTACTTGTGAATTTTTTTTTTTTTAAAGAAATCTTCATTTTAAAATATTTAAATAATATTTTTCTGAAATATATATGCATATGTGTAAATTTGTTTTTTAATGTAATTTACATTTTGCTTGGAAATTTTTCGTTTAAAAGTTTGTGTCTAAAGTAAAATTTTAAAAAAGCTCATTCAAAAAAGAAAAACTGACACAATTTTAGAAAAGCTTAAATAAGACTTGGGCGCGAAGCTTTTTGTAGAAAGATTCAAGGGAAATTGTTTTAGGTCAGTTTAATAAAAAAAAAATCATGCATTAGTAACCCTGTTGTAGAAGGCTTAGCTTCAATAACTGTAATTAAAAAGTCACTAAATAACAAGTAAATGATTCTTTTATGTAGAAGAATTTAGTTCATCCTTTAACCAATTCTAAAACAAATGAAACTTGCAAAAAAAATTTTCCAACAGAATGAAATAGAATTAAAAAAATTTTCGAAACAATTCTTATTTCAAAATCTTTTTTTTTTTAATGTTTTTTTAATTCTTTTGTAGAAATTTTCATAAATAATTTTAGAAGTTTGTCTCATTTACTTTTTTTATTTGTAGTCTTATAATTAAATCTGTGCTAGATAATTTATTTTTTTCCTTTTTAATTTTTAAAAAACAGTTCTACAAATTGGTATTAGCAATAATTAGGAAATAACAATTAAGAACATTTTAAAATGCACTTACGAAAAGGAAGTTGTCAATTTAAAAAAAAAATCTATCGACTCCTTTAACAATTTATTAACATACACATTTATAAATTTAACGGGAAATCTTAATTGTTTAAATTAAAGTAATTTATATGATTACATAATCGTGACAGTAGTAATGTGATTTGTATTTTAAATGGATTAACTGTAAATTTATTATTTATCAATAAAATCCAAGTACTATAACACAAATAATTGACTTTAAATTAAAACACATAAAATATTTCATAAGCAAAAGTAATATTATGAAATGTAAATGTTGACTTGCCGACATCGTATTTCATAAGAAATACCTTATAAATATATACAGAAGCAACAAAAAGTAAAAAAAATAAATTGAACAAGAGAAACATTGACAAGAAAAGAAAGAATAAAAATACATCAGAATAAGGAAAAGCTAAAGAGGATATCGTTCCAAAAAAAAAAAAGAAAAAGCGTGAATTCAATAAGTAATCGACAGTGACGCAGCGCAAACTTTTCCTTCTTCTTTGCCCTTTTCCAAACATATATATGCTATCTCTCTTTCTCGTCATATCTTCTTATGAATATTAAAATTCTAAACCCAATAAAAAAAAGGTGCTCTCGGACCCTGGACGACATATAGTATACATATAACGGTTCTTCAGCCAGTGGGTGTGCCTTTTGCATAAAAGCTTCGTCTATGAAGGTAATAGTAGTAGCGCCAGACGGATAAAGGAAGGAAAAGGGCTGAAGGGATAAAAAAAGAAGAAGAAGCAGCAGCAACGTCGAGATCGGAGAATAGAAGAGAGTGAGAGAGAAAGAGAAAGAATCCCTTTTATCGTGAATCTATTGAGGCTTTTCCACGCTCTTCCTATATATACACCCTCATCGTCCCGAGCTTTTCATAGCAGTGACTTCGCACAATACGGACTATACGTATAGCGAGTGCGCATATGCTATTTCTTCCTTCTCCCCCCCTTCAATTCTTTGCCCTCTTTCTTTAACCGGAAAGGCTTGGTAATTGATCCGTGAGGTTCTAAGGTTTAAGAAAAGAAAGAGAGACTTCGTATAGTAGCATACGTGAATTCAATTATACGATATTTTTGATTAATCGCGATACGAGATATGTATATCGCAGTGTGTAAATGGTGTAGGTGTAAAGTAAAATACAGACTTTTTCATCAACTTTTTATACCTTATAGGGTCACCACTTTTTTATATCCATACATACGAAAAAAAAAAAATTCTTTCTCTCGGGTTATATACGTATATACGAAAGAAAACTCGTACCCATGGAATATTTATCGCGAGTGTCCTCAGGGCGCCAAGAGAGAGAAAGAGAGTATGTGTGTGCGTATGTATAATGTATAAAGTAAACGGATGGTCGAACGAGTATAAGCGAGCGAGCGAGTAGTCTGTGACGAAAGCCGATGATGAATTTTATGTATACGTAACTTTTACTCGAGACTCTCGATGAAAAGATAGTATGAATATGTGTGTGTGTATATTGGGTGTCTGGGTATAGAGGAGGGTCTGGAGATGGTGGTAGTGGTGGTGGTGGTTATATGTCTTTTTTGTCGAGTAAACGTGACCGGTTATTAGCACTTTATGCAAGAGCTCTCTCTTTTTCTCTCTCTTACTCTGTCTGGGCTTCTGTTATACGTTGGCCTCAGGGTGTTCGGGTCGCGAGAAAACTTGAAAAACGTTATATGCGTATATAGTTATTATAAATTTGCTTAAATATATGCTTCCGCGTGAAAGTAGTAATACACGTATATCTATATAAAGTAGCGGTTGGTTGGGTTTAGTAACTATACTAATTTGTATAATCCTGATATCGATTTTGTAACTGGAATAATTGTTATCCGTTAATCAGTGTTTTGCCTTAACATTTCGAATTATTAGATACAGATTATAGATAGTATATAGGTAATGATTTTAGGAATATTTTTTTTTGAAAAGGTAAACACGTTTTTAAGTACTTTGTATAATCGTGATTTTTAATTTATTTAATATTTTATGCAAATGATATATTTTATTATAATCTTTTAAATTTTATAATTTTATTAAATTCTAAAAATAAAAATAAAATAGAATTATTTCTAAAAGAGAAATACTCAACGTGTCACACTATAAATAGATAAGAAATTGAACAAATCTGAAATTTTTTTAAAAATATCATCCTGAAGATTCAAGCATATATTTCATTAAACCACAATCTCAAAGAATATATTTTTCTTTTAAACCAAATAATTTTATTCACTCGATATTTTAATTTTTTTTTTCTCATCTTTCATTTATTTCTCAATGTATGAAATGACAAACATAAAAATAATCGAAACAGCATCTCACATTTACAGAAAACCAAAAAAGAAAAAAAAAAAGAAAAGAAAATGATAGTCTCTGTAAATGCATTCCAGCGGTGTAATTCTACGCGACCGAGAAAGAAAGAGAAAAGGCCTGAGGGTAAATCAATAAAAGAGAAACAACCATCAGGTTCATTCCATCCCATGTCTTTCTCTCGATCCGCGCCAGATCGGTTAGTGGATAGTAAGAGAAGAGAGGAAAAAGGGAAGAAGGATAAGCAGCAGCAGGAACAGATCACCGACGCGTAATAATGCGCTCAAGTAGTTAAAGCTCATCTCTTTCTCTTATACCGCTTACAACGCTTGCTCTCTTACAAACCTAATACGGCCTATACCTTAGCTATGTCGACGACGACGACGACGATGGACGATCGCTTGCTTGCTTGCTACATAGCCGTTGATGCGAGCCGATCATTCATCACTAGCGCGAGGAGGCTCGTTTCTAACTCGACGCGCTATACATATATACGTGTGCAGGTATATGCGAGAGATGGACGATTACGCTAGAGAGCTATCCTACTACTACTACTGCTTGCTGAGACTTCTTCTCTCCCGTGGGGAATCCCACCGAGCGAATCCCCGACTTGTTCGTTTGCTCGCTCGCTCGCTCGCGAGTGCTCATACTCTCTCACTCTTGGTCCAAGCGTTTTTATTTTTTTTTTTTTATTTTTTTTTCGTTCTTCTTTCACTCTCCCTGAAGGCATAGCAAGCGAGCGAGAACGCGTCGCCGCGCTTATAATCTTGTTAGACTTGAAAACTCTGGGAAAATTTATTGCGGCAATTTTTATCTCGAAGCATTGAAGCTCTCTCTGTCTCTTGCTATATACATATTTCTTTTTTCTTTTTCTATTTATTTATCTTTTTTTTTTTTGACGCACTAGAGGGATGGTATGGTGAAGGCTTCAGTAAGAGTCTAATGGATCCTTAATTGTTTGCTAGATGCTTTTTTTTCTCTCCTTACTCGTCGCTCGTTTTTTATATATATATTTTTCGTAATTTATTGAGTTTTCGAGATTTTAATAAATGATAAGAGTATCCATCCAACCGAGAGCTTTTTTTTTCTCATTCCCATCTTTTCTTTTCAGAACCCCGTCTGAACACAGTTTTTATCACGGGCTTAAGTAGATGTGTCTCGAGTAATCCGATTTTAAATTGAAGACAGGAGGGTTGTATGTAGTATTCAAATAAAAAGTTAAATTTTTGGACAAATTTTTATTAGGTTTTGGGGGGGCACGTGAATTTAAATAATACTTGAAGGCAATAATAACGACATACAACATAGTTTGTTTAATGTATTGAACTTTTTAATTTGTCTTTTATTTAATTTTAAAGGGGGGGGGGGAGGATGAGAATTACTAACGAGTAATATGTAAAATATGTATACAAATTGCTAATTTCGTAAGCACCTTGTTTGAGCTTTTTGGGTTTAAAGTAAAGAGTAAACAAAAGTTTAGTTTGTGAGCTTTAAGTGCATGTATATATACAAAATTCAACTCGTGTACTGCTTTTTAATTGTTTTTACAAACTTACGCAGTCATCACCAGAAAATACCAGAAAGAATAAGAAAAAAAAACCAAATACTTTTAAATTAGAAAAGAATAAAAATTGTACTTTCAATTTACACAAAAGGACATGATGGATATGTTAAATAATTAAAATAAAAAATAATAACCATCATTGTGTTTACAAAAAAGCTTGCTCTTAGGTATATATAATAGAAAGTAATAATTTAACGTTAAAATATCTATTCCTTAAGCAAATATATAGAGGGGAAGAGGAAAAGAGGAAGATTATAAGAAAACAGATCCATCAAAAATTCTTGACGAGTGCAGTCTTAAGAAAAGAGGGGGAGAGAGAGAGAGAAAGAGAGAAAAATATACAAGGTGTGTATAATACAAGGGAGGGTAGATAAGATGTATGGAGTGTGCTCGATGGTAAAAAAGGTATGCGCAAAACAATGAGGGTAAAAATGTATACTTGTAATACAAATTTTCTTTTTTTATCTAGAATAGATTCTATTTTATGAAAATTTATAAATTTTACTTTCATAAAACGGTTTATACTAATATAACAAAATCGAAAAAAAAAAAATTTTCATGCATCATAGTACCTAGCTTCTTTTTTTTTTTTATTTTTATTAAATTAAGATTTTATATTTATCTATGCTTTCTATATACTGATCACGTATTTGCTTATCATTTTCCAGTATATCAAAATTAACGGGTTTTCTCTCTAACCAAGATACCAAAGCATTATACCGTCATAAATTTTCACCGACGATATCAAATTTATTAACACAGCGAGTAGGCTGCTACCATAAATACATACATATACATTACCTATATTAAAATAATCTATGAGAGCTTTAAACATATATATTTATTTATATAAATCTAAAAATATATGTGATGTCTCTCATATATGTATATAACCGAGAAGTTGCAAACACATGTAAATACATATACATACATATCCGTAAGCGACATTTCCGCGGTGAAATGTGACGCCTCGTCGCAGAGATAAAATAAGCCCGGGAGGCAATGCAGAAAGAGAGTGAGAGAGAGTCGCGTCATCCACACGCGGACCACCGATCCTATAAAGCTATATACGATAAGGATTGTAGAGAAGCACTTGCGTGAAATTTGCACGCGACCTAGCTTCTCTCTCGAATGCGTTTTGGATTTTTTTTTAGAAATCTCGATTTGGATATGACAAAAAAAAATGTCAGTAGATACTAATGGGTTTGCTGGAGGAAAATAGTACAGCCCAAGTCTCTACGTTCTATACTAGAGCTTGCGTTGAGGTATGTGTAAGGTGGTGGATATAACGCGACTAAAGGAAAGAAGGGAAGTGGAGAGGAGAGTCTTGGCGGCGCCGACACGTTGATCCACGCCTCTTGCTCGAGAATTGGACGGTGACAAATACGCGGGAGGAAGGGCCATTGTTTCTCCTTGCTTCTTCTTCTTTTCTTTTTTCTTTTGTCTCTCCCGCATATCTCCTTGAAGGTTGTAGTAGAATAGATATAGAAATGGAGTAAAGGAGGAGTATAGAGGTGTGAGGGAAGAAAGGGAGTAGGTGCGAAGACGTGGCTTGCATTAGCAGATTGTCTGGCTGGCGTACGTGCTACATAAAGGACCAAGGGTATATAGTATGGAGGGAGGGAGGGAGAGAGAAGACTTGGAACGCTCTGACCGATACGAATGAGCTTGGCGAGCCATATTCTACGCGAATATAAGAGCAGTAGCGTGGGGGGTAGGGGGAAGAGAAGCAGAGCTTGAGGTATTGTGTATAAGCGGAGTACACCCCCGCCATATCGACTGACTGGCCGGATATCTCGAAGGTAGCTCGCGGTTTATGACGCCCGGAGACCCGGAAAAACGAGCCCACCCCTTCCAACTTCCTCCTTTTTTCTCTTCCTTCTTCTTCTTCTTCCTTCGCACAAGAAGATCCATCCTTGCCGGGGCTAATAAAAGGGCGGCTTTGAAGGAGCTTTATGTGAGCCCGCATTAATGGAATCTCTTTCTCTCTCTCTCTCTCACTCACTCTCTTTGCGGCTGCTGAGCCCTTTCAACGCGAGTAGCGCACTTCTTCTCTTCCTACTCTTCTTTACCTTTCGTTTCACTTTCCCTCTCTCGCTCTCTTTCCTCTTCTCTTCTCTTCTTTTTTTTTTCTATCTGTAGAACTATCCTACTGTAACGTATTGTCCTGAGTAAAGAGCGAAGGATTTTCGTCGCTTGAAATGGAAATGAAAATTTGGGTCAGCGGAAACTTTTAGAAACGTATATATAGAAGAAGAAATAGCTCTGAAGATAGAGAGAAATTGGAAAAGGCCTTATACAACTTTCTCAGATTTGTTAATGTTCTTGGAAAATTATTGCAAGCGTACTATTTTGAGATATTTCTGAAAAGGTATTTATATTTCAATAGAATGATTTAAGCGTAAAGATAACTTATGGAGAATTTTGATTTTTGTTGAAATTGTAGTTTGATTAATCTGATAATTAATTGAATGTTTAATTATTTACAGATACATCGATAAAATGTATTAAAAAAATCATAGTCAGTAGATTAAAATAACATAAATCTTCTGTTTTAAATTTTTAACATAAAAAATCAATGCACAAATTTAACGGTTGAATAACCAAAACATGTGTCCTCATACTCATACACACATACTATATCCTCTCTACTAAATACAGTGTACGCATCCGATCAATGATTCAATGAAAAACTCATTATTTACGGAAATGAACAAGAATTCAAATAGGTCGATGACCGCCGGAACGCGACTGTATATATATTTTAAACTTTCAATGTTGCAGCCCATAAAAATTGTCAAAACGTAAAAAGTCGTGACCGTACGTGATTCTTTAGCTTTTTTCGAACGCTTGAACACCAGCATATTGCTTTTCAAAAAAGGATAGATGCTTCATTAGTGTGCTTTAATCCAAAGTTGAATGACGTGAAATTATGAATTAGTGGAGCTTTGGTGGCTGAACAACCTCATGCTCATATATATATGTTGGTATATGTGCATTTTCAAGACCCACGAAAAATACGAAATTACACTTCTGCGTGGCTTTGTCTCTCGTGTTCTATTTTCACTGTGTGTGTACGTGTATGTTAAATCCTCTCTTTTCTACCTGCATGAATATTGTCTACAGTTTAATAATGAACAACGTGTTGCTTGCAACAATAAAGCAAATTAAACGTTTTTCTTTAGCTCTTTTATATAAAAGAGCTTTCTTTTTCTATCTCTCTCTCTCTCTTTTTATTTTTGTATAAATATTAAAGCCAATCATTTGAGTTCAAAGCTACGCGAGTTGGAAGCTTTATTAGCTTATTTCAAGCTTGCAAGCTCGTGAATTTGAAATTTAAAAAAAATATTATAAACGATTTTATTTTAAAGCTTTATTTAATATCAAAATTCAACAAAGACAATCCAATTTTTAAATAATACAATAAAGCTTTTCCATCTTGCAACTAAACCAGCTATGTTTCTCTCTTTTTCTTGGTCGTTTATCATTTCTTCGCGTACATAATTTAGTAAAAATGTTTGTTTCTATCTCGCATAAATTCTGTTCTCTAATTTTTTGTTTTTTCATCTTTCAAAAAGCATCACGAGTAACACACACACACACAGAAAGCTATTTGTTTAAGTCCCAGACAATTAATTAGCAAAAAACTGTTGCTTAGAATATTTTTTTCAAGATACCTAAAATTGTATACGTATTCTCGGTTAATATCTTCTTTCTAGAAAAAAAATCATAATAATAAAAATATAAAAGAAAAAAAAACAGTATAGTAAAGAAGAAACGGCTCATCCTTATTTGATGAGATAAAACGGCCCATGCACACAAGCCAACGCGTGTGTGTATATATATAAAAGAGAGAAAGAGAAAGAAGAGAGGAGAAGAGCCTTCGAAACGACGACGACGCTTTCGTTGGAAAAAAAAACCTCTCTCGCGCATCGCAAGACTAATCGGCCTAAAAGCATTTTTAGTAGCGTGCGACTCTTCGCTGCTGCTGCTGCTGCTGTTGCTTGCTACTGTTGCTTCCGCCACACTAGAGCTTTCGCGTAGCCCATTGTTACCAGTAACGTCACTGAAAGAACGAGAGAGAGAGAGAGAGAGAGAGAGAGAGAAAACTAAAAGATATATATAAGAGAGTATGAGAAGGTGGTAAAGAAGTAGGAGGAGGAGGAGGCTCTCGTTGCCCGGATACAAAGAAACGACGTTCCGCGAGTAGTGCAAGCAAGAAGAAGTAAGAGAGAAAGAGAAAGATAGTGTGCGTGCCACCACGATTCTACTATTGCTGTTTGAAGCTTCCGCCGCAGCGGCGGAGTCGGACGAGTAGTATAGGATAGTCCGTCCGGTTGAATGACATTTTTGCGCAACATCATAATTTCGTTTCCCGGAAAAGCTTTGCTATAGTGAGTTTCTCTCTTTCTCTTTTTCTTACACGAAAGCGTTCAATTTGCTCTATACACTATGTATATATACCTGTATTACTATCATAGGCTGCACTTTAATAACGAGCTTTAGCTCTACGTTTGGCGTGGTTAGAAAGAAAATAAACGTATATAACACGCGGATTTTTTCGTCATATGTATATATATATACCTATACTCTTTCTTTCTGTATGTGTATAGTTCTTCTTGAGAAAATTAATTAATCCTTGGGTAACCTCATTAAAATTTTTCCAAAGTTATATATTCCTTCTTTTTTCCTACTCCATCCTCCTTTTTTTCCTCTTTATCTTCAAATCTTTTCCTCCTTTAATATATACGTTATGTAAGTTTGGTATAAGCTTAAAAACTTTTATCATTAATCACGTTTACATTTAAGTAATATCATTTTCAGTCGTATCAATTTTTATCCATACAAATTTAAAATTTTGGATATTAAAAACTCATGATTGAGGAATTGCAAGTAGTATTACAACAAAGATGCTATAAGAGACAGGTATATATATTAATCACTTGAGAATTGCTTTTGACTGACATTTATATACATATATGTATGAACGATATAACTAATAACTTCCAAGTCACCAAGTCGATAACTTTCACACAAAGTGCATCTATATATAGATACAACGTAAACGTGGTAATAACGCGCCTATCGAGTCGTTTGGCTCCAACAAGTTTTCGGGGATGGGGGGGGGGGGTACGATGAGCAAAGGAGAAGAAGAAGAAGACTACCTGACTCAGGACAATATGTCTCTCTAGATGTCTCAAGAGTACTCGATTCTCTTAAAGCTCGTTTACGAGAGACTAAAAGAGACTTGTATGTGTGTATGTGTGTCGTCTTGGGCTTCCTCTCATCGTTGACCTAATTTTCCATATTCGCCTTCTATCTATCTATCTATTTTAGTGAATATATGGACCGACCTGACATTGAAACGGCCTCGTTTAAATTTACAAAGGGTTTTGGAGGTCAGATTATATGTATGTAGGTGGTGGTGGTGGTAGTAATGCTTTGATGTGGCTTGAGGATGCATGATACTCTTGACGAAACTATTGTCTTGTAGAATGGTATATATGTATACATGCTCTACTGACTACTTGTACATTTTATTGTTTTTTTGTATTAAACTTTTGATGTTTGCTGTTCGGTTAAAAGTAATCTGCAATTGAAAATTGTAATTTTGTAAATTATACGAAATTTTGTTTTATTATTATTGTTCGAAATTGTTTTTATTATAATTTGAAAACATTGTCATTTATTACGAGATTTTAATTAAATACTTATAAAGATTTTAAATTAAAAAAAATTTAATAAACAATCATTTTAATTAAAAATACATATATATTAAAATTCGATTTTTCATCAAAACGATATCTTATTACATATTCAATTTTTATTAAATTCAATTTAATAGATAAAAAAAAAATCTAATTATATCTCGTAAACTCTCTAATTTCATAACATTATTAAAAACCGTTAAACTTACACACACCAACCACCATATTACCCTCAAACTCTCATCTCTCTTAAGAAAGCCATATAAATTCAATTATAATTTTACGAGTAATATAACGCGTTCGAAAATGAGATTCTAAAGCCAAGCAGTAAACATAAAGCTAAAAAAAGAAGAAGAAAAATCAAGAATATAAATATATATCCTTCTCGTATATATTTTTTCTATCCCTCAAATCGGTTTAACCACGCGTATACAATACCTTAATATATATCTCTCACGCATGTGCTTTTCTATACATACATATTATATCCTAAAGCTTTTACGTGGTTTGTCGAGGTCGAAAGGGCAGAGAGAAAGAAGAGAGACAAGCTCGGGAAAACGCAGGCCATGGAATGCGAATAAGACTATGAAGAGTGTCTCTTATTCTCTCTTTCTCTCCTGCATTCCGTATTTTCCGCTTACACAATCTCGTGCACCAATGTATAGCAGAATGGTAGGTAGGTAGGATAGGGTTTGTATAGTAGGAAGGGAAAATAGGTAGGAGGGACAGTATACTGCTGGCACGCTTCCGTCTATAAGCCTTCTGTATAATGCAGTACTCGAGGTAAATTCTTAACGCTGCACTATACGTCGTCCCACTCTCTTTCTCCCTTTCTCTCTCTCTCGGCTTGGTTCACGTAAGCGACAGCCGGTCCTCTGGATTTCCAGGCCTGACAGTCCTGACGGGATTCGCGGGAATCTCTCATGCAGACACGACGACTACTATACGACTACTGCTACTACTGCGACGTCGAGATTTTATATATATATATATATATATATATATATATATATATATATATATATGCAATTTCTAAAGGAGTGAGTGAGTGAGTGCTTGCGAGCGCGCGTGCAAAAAGCCTAGGCTCGATTAAATTTTAACGCACGTAACTCCCTTGGCTCTCTCGATGAGTCTACTGAAAAATTAAGCTTCATCGATGCATTTACTACTGCTACTACTACTCAGTCTTTTCGATTAGCAGCTTCTAGGATTGCGTCTCATATTACAACGATGCTTTCAAAGCTGGTTAAAAGCTCTACCGAGAGTAGTTGTGACATGTATCTCTCGCGAGTGTTAAAGGCCGAGACTAAACTATCCTCACACGTAGCCTTAATCGAACATGAAAAATAAAAAAAAAAATAAGAAAAAAAAATAAGCATGCGCAGTAGTATAGGTCTATCAGTGAGCGGCTGGTTGAAAATCAGACCGCGTTCACAAAGTGAGTAGTAACGGGATTCTGAGGTCACATACACGCGCTTACAAAAGCCCACGGGGTTAAGCGACTCGCCGCTACACTATGTGCAAACGTTATACTCTCTCACTCGCTTTAGCTTCTGCGCTCTCTTCCCTCATCTAAAGATCTCAAGCTTAAGCTCACTTGCTCATACACGTTCACATCTATACAACACGAAAGAGGGGGAAGAAAGCTCAATGAGATGCAGCGCCACGTAAGCGACAGGTCTCTACGGATATATATGTGTATGTATATATGTCCTGGGTAGAACTTCGTTTACATCGACGAGCCTCCCCTTATACCTTTCTCTCATCCCGCCAAAATCCCGGCGGCCGGCATACCGAGTACGTGCGATGAATTGCTGCAAGCTTTTGCGTCTCTGCAATAGCTACCAGCCACTTCTCTCTCTTCCTCTCTTCCTCTCTCTTTTTTATCCTCTCGTGACGTGGTACTTGGGTTACTCTGGACTCGAGGGTTCACTTCGCAAAACAATCGGCCTCTGCGATTCCACTGAGAAAGAAAGTGTAAGAGAGGGAAATAGGTAAAAGTGACATGGACGCAAGAACTTTACGATCAATCATTGAGATCCTTTTCTCCTTTTTTTCTTTTCTTCTTTTTTTTTACGTATTTCTAACACTTACCTTCTTCCACTTTCTGTGAGTAATACCTATATATATATATAT